>HG738157.1:0-55206 GCA_000499405.2 Onchocerca volvulus
AAAAAAAAAAAAAAAAAAACGAAATACAAACAACAAAGATAATCAAAATGATCAGTTCAATTCAGTCACAATCAACCAACGACGTCAACTCCCATTCCATTTTCTAATTTTTTATACGTTATCTATAAATATTTTTATCATTTATTGTGTGCCGCCTCAGCTAATACTGGACGACACCTCAAGTCTTATATTTGAAGCAATAAAGTCTATTCGTTAGTGTCTTAAAGCACCCTCATTCAAACACACCTAGTTTCACGACACCTCGGAACTGAATTGGGTTGGACTGCGTCGAAATGTGTCGAGTTGAGATCGACTGGATTGAGTTGCTGTGTGGGGTTTGCTTGAATTTGTTGTTGTGTTGAGTTGATTTGAGTTGTCGAAGGATTGAATTGTAGCACCTTTAACTTGGGTAATTAAACCTTTATTATAAAATATGACAACGCAACAAGTTACGAAAAATACAATATGAATACAACCAGTTGACCTCGTGGTAGCATACCCTTTTACAAATCCATAAAAATGAGGCTATACAGAAGACTATGCTTATTTATAGAGAGATGACAATGACAGAGTTTAACCTACAATGAGGCGCCATTATTAGCAATTGAGGGAGCTCCTTCATTGACGCGTAAGATTGAATTAAATAATAGACATCTCGAAGTTTTTCAGAATTTCCGACAATTGTTATAGATTAATGTTCACGTCGAAAATATTGAAAAAAAAATTATTGGTATCTACAGCGATTTTCAAGATAACATCAGAATCAGAGTATTTAGATGAACTTGAAAAAAAATATCTCTCCAGGAAATTTTGTCTCGTAGCACGCAGAATCTCAAACTTGGGTAATAAAACCTTTATTTATAAGAAAAACTTGATAACGCAAACACGACGACCACAAACACTGCATCAGTAAAGCATTATTATTACAAATATCATATCAATAAAACATGGTAAAATTGATGGTGAAATTACTAATATAATAAAAAGAGTAGTAAGAGTAGTTTAAATAACTGCAACGTATAGATCAGCCACTCGTTGGCATGGTTAATTTTGAAAATGATAAAAAAAAGGAAAGGATTGATAATGTATTCATATGCGCCTTTGTTAACGCAATACAGTTAGCTTCTGTTAGCAGCTGTATTTTGTCGGCGAAATGCTGACAGCTTTTGTTAGTAGCTGGTCCTCTGTTAATGCAATGCAGTTAGTCTTTTAAATTTATTTTAATGCAAATTAGATTGCGAAATCAAAAAATTGAGTGCAGCTTGTAGAAATGTTACTCCTAATTTGCATTAAAAGGAAAAAATCACTTTCCGGTCTTCAGTTGTTCTGACAACCACAGAGTTTTCACTTTTGTAGTAACTTAGGATTTGTTTTACTTTGTCACTCATTGTTGCTATAAATCAACTTAAATTTAAGTTATAACAAGGGTAAGGCTTATTACAGGAGTTTTATAAACAATGACAGAAGTAATCCTATTTTCTTGTTTGTTCATATAAATCCTCAATTTTCCTCTTTAATTAATTACTAATTTAGAATTTTCTTAACTAAGTAATTTTTTATTTTCAATCGGGGTTTGCTCGCATTTCCTTACTGTAACTAGTTTGTACAAGGTAAAATTTACTTCTTCCTCTACTGAGCAGATCATGTCTTTTTGCATGAGCTGTTTTTAGTTCCTGAACGAATTTATCCAGAACATGCAGAATTATATCTATATTTAAGTCAGAGAAAGAAATAACAACATCGAACGATTATAAAATTCGTGACTAAAAACCTGCCTCCATTGCTTTTTTGCTATTACCAATATTAAAATCTTTATATCACTGGGTTCAAATATCTCTATGTTGTGCTTCTTTTGAACATATTGTATCTTTTGGTTGTGGCTAACAGATTATTTCTATGGATACTAACTAAATTTTAACAAATTTTGAAAATAAAGTTAATTGTAATGCTCTTAGTGTTTGTTAGTGATATGAGTAAAGACATTGAGTGTCAAAGGCTTTTGAGGTACAGTAACAATATTGGTAGTAATGCAATATATGCATGACATAAGATATATACGAAAAAAACTGAAGAATTTGAGATTATGAGGGAGAGAGGGGTTAAAGAGTTTACTGTAAGGAAGGTATGAAAAATTGGATCACGAAACAAGATCACTGATCACTAAATTGCAAAATTTAAATAGGCAACTTAATAAAATTATAGTAAAAACAGATCATACATTAACCAACATGATAAGCTAGTTGAAATGTAGTCGTATAAAAATTTAGATCTATCTAAGCATGCCTCTCATCTTTTAAATTCCATGCAGCAAATCAGTGTCATTACCCGAACCAGTTATTGACTGATTCATCGTGATTTGAAAACAAAAATTTCCAATCATTATCAACGCTTCGTTCTAGATTTCTGCTGTGAAATCCATTTTCATACTTGAATTTTCGCTGCGTATTCGATGGAGAATACCTTCAGCCATATGCAATTTTTATTTCAGCTTGGAGAGCTTGAAAAGGGTATCAAAGCCGCATTCGAAATCTTAAATAAGAATGGCAAGCTGATTGTCATTACTTTTTCATTCTTTAGAAGGAGATAGTCAAGACTTTTTTAAAGGCTTATGTGAGCCAAAATTGACCAACTGTAGAACGTTTTCTCTTCTGAATAAAAAAGTAATCAAGGCAGGCGCAGAAGAAATAGATGCAAATCTACGTGCGCATTCAGCAAAACTAAGAGCTATACAGGGGTTATTATGAAAATTTCTATATCACCTCAATAGTGATATTTTTTCAGTGTTATAAGACTATTTAAAGTAAAACTACACGTCTAATTATTAAACGAGGGTCTAACAAAAATAAAATGTGAAATTAACTAAATGCAAAGTAATATAAAAGCCTTATAAATGAAATGTAATTATTTAAGCAACATCCATTAAGAAACATTTAAAAAGCAATTCTTTGATACTAGTTAGTTAAGTTAATTTTTAAAATCATAGTGTGTTAGAAGCACAACTTTAAAAAAGTGATTAAAGACTCTACAATAAAGTTAGAGTTAAGTATAGGATAAGTTTTCTGGTACAGCTTTAGTTTTATCTTTTTTCTGCATTTAATTATAGACCTAAAAATAAAAGCAACTCCAGAAGTGTCAATTTAAAGCTAAATGCAAGGAACTTTGTATTTACCGTGTAGCTTCTTCAAGTAAAGGATTAAAAATTTGCAAAATTATTTGTGGTTTTGTTAACAAACATATCTATTGCAGTGTAGACATTTTTGTGTTTTACGTTAAGGTCTGCTCCTTGTTTCTATTAACAGCTAAGCTGTATCAAAATAATCCTTTTAGACGGCAAGACGTAAAAGTGTATGACCCCGTTGCTCATAGATATTCATATTGCGTTCAACTTCAAATAATATTCTTACAATTTTTATATGAACTTTTTTCTTAAGCTAATGGCAAAGGAGTTCTGTTACATTTAGTTACAGCACTAACATTCACTTGAAGTTTAAATAACAGCTTAACTACTTTAGCGTCGCTGTTATAATTAGCTTCATGTAACCTGGCATATACTATCAAAATCTTGATTGTTTGCCTCTATTTTCTTTAAAACAAGAAATACTACCATTTTCTTTTATTAAGCTTAATAGTATATCCAATGAATCAGAACCACAGCTATTTTGTGTACAGATAAATCTTGTGTCAGGAAACAACCGCAATTTATAACATAATCATTTATGCCATTAACGTGAATAAGAACTAGACGGTATTGAAAATGCCTTTTGAGCACTTTAATTCATCTATTTTCTCTTGCGCCTCTTACATCACTAAACGGTCAGTTATTTTTAAAATTTGGTTCGAACCATATAATCAATTTGACACCTCGGTACCTGTCTTTTTTCAAAAAAATAATTTTTTTGATCATTTTCCATCAATTCCCAAGATATTATAATGAGTGCTATTTCTATTCCTAAGCGCCAAGAAGCTCTCAAACTGAAGTCCGGTGGCTGTATACACCTCCGATAGGAGGTAAATAATGTAACAAAATAGGCACACGGTCAATTTTCCTCGGAATTTTTTCAAATATATTTTAGATAAAGTTTTAAATGGTTATCTTTAAGTCTGTACCTCTTCAATCATGAATCAGCACCAGTCTTTATACTCCAAGTGTAATTCTTTGCAATAAAATCAGCAAGCTCGAGCTTATGTAAATACTTAGAAATGTATCCATATCTTGCAATGTCTAAAGCAGCACAAACTTCTTCCTGTTCTTCAGCCCAAGGTAAAAGAGTTCCAAGCATCTGCTCATGAAAAACTGCTTTCACATGAATATTTGATTAAATTTCTCAATTAAAAGCCCATCTCTTGTAAAATAAAGGTTTTCGATATCTTTCTCAGAACTATATTTAAAATTTACCTCCTTCTAACCACTTTAGAATTCTGCCGACTACTACAAGTGCCTTAAATTTTCCGTATGCTGAAATATTTTTGGTCAAAATTTACTGCAACTAGAAAGTGATAAATTCCTCAAGCGTTAAAATTAATCACACTCTTCCGTACGAAATCAGCACTACTGAACACATTCTTTTCAATACAAGATGATGCAGATCCCAAACAACAAAAATTAGCTTATCGTTATTTCTCAACTTTGTATTTCAAAAATGCTTCATTTTTCTTAGAAAGGTTGAGCTTTTTTAAATAATTTATGAAAATTTTCACTAAAGAGTATAATTATATTATACCCAGTAATAAACACAACTGCTTATAGCAAATCACTTTTGTCATCATATCTGCAAAAGATACATTAAATTGTCTAGCAATTTGTTTAGAAAATTCATTAAGCTGATGAGATATCATAGTATGCCATTCTAATTCTGATGGCAAATCTATATTGAGTAACATTGTTCAAAATGCTTACTAAACTTTTGAAATAAACGACTTCTTTCTATATTAGATCTTCATCTTTGACTACTACAAAAGATATAGCGTTCTTTTCTGCAAGCCCTAACAATTGCTTTAATTTAACTTGTTTACCAAGAACATAAAATACAAAATATAGATCTTTGTTTCCATAATAAAAAAATAGTAATATCATAGCTTTCTTCATAATAAATCTAGCTTTCACTATTATTTAAAGCTCACATTCACACAATATTGACCATCCCTAAAAAAGAATCCAACATTTTTCATTCCTTGATTACGAAGTTTCGACGCAGCTGATTTAGCAGCTTGAATATTTTCAAAATATGCAATATATCCTTTACTTTTTTGAGTGAGGTTTTTGCATTTCTTTCTCATACTGCTTTCTATAATGCTCAGACATTTTCCTTAAATATTGAACTTTTACTTTTGTCAGTCCAGATTTATGAAATCCTAAAATTTTTGCTGCTTTTTCCGATAGATCTATCAACCTATCCTCAACAAATGGCCCTCTATCGTTAACCCTTACAACAAGTTTCCTTAACAAGAATAAAACATGGTAAAGGCAGAGTTCTATGTGCTGCAGTAATTAAGCGATAGTTAAATATTTCACCGTTTGCTGTAATTGTAACATGACCTTCTATTCCGTACCATGATGCTATCCCCACCTTTTCGTAATGGTTACAGTATTTTGAATGATAAGTCGCACCATTTATTGTGTAACTATCACCGATTTTATAATGACCTGCAGTGCTATTGAACCTGCTGCTAAGGCCGCAACTACTTACTAAAACAAATATTAGACACAATAAAACTAGGTTTTGATTATTGCATTCAGTGAAAAGGCTTAATACTATAAGTATTTTAAATTAAATTATAATAGATTTAGTAATAAGTAAACTTTTACATTAAATATGAACGATATTCGAAAAGAAACAATATATATAATTGGCATAGGCGGAATTGGAATGAGCGCAATCGCTGAAATCCTTCACAATTCCAAATGTAAAGTTCAAGGCAGTGATGTACAATCAAACGCCAATGTAGATGGGTTACAAAAGTTAGGCATAGAGGTCTATATTGGTCACAATGCTAATAATATCAAGCAAGCTGAAGTGGTCGTATATTCTTCTGCAATAAAATCTGATAATGTTGAATTAGTTGCAGCAAAAGATACCAACAGAATCATTCTGCATAGGTCAGATATACTTGCTAAAATTATGAAAGATAAATATGTAATAGCAGTTTCAATCTCAAGATGAAAGACAACAACAACTGATATGATTGCTTCCATTTTGGATTATTCCAGTGGAACACTTTTTGCTATCCAAATAGCTGACACTAGGATCAAAAAAAAAGATTTAAATTCTAGCGTCACGCTCCAGAATAACACCAACATAGGAATTGATGACCGTAATTGTAGGAGGTATATCAAACTCCTATCAGAGTAACTCAAAAAACTTGGAAAGAGTGACATTTTTTCAACCGATGCTGATGAGTCTGATGGAACAATGCTAAAAATTCCCACAAATATTGCTGGCATAACGAGTATCAATAACGACCACATAGACTATTATGGAGCATTTAGCAACCTCAAAAATGCATTTTTTCAATTTGCAAATGAAGCAGATTTTGCAATTCTACCTAATTCTGTAAGCATTGATCATGATGCAATTAACTGTATAACGTTTGGGCTTGAAGATGGTAATATTAAAGCTAGCAACATCAAGCAATATGCCAAAAGTATTAGGTTCGATGTGTTAGTTGATAATAATCAAAGAATAAAAATGTGGCACTATCAAATGCAATAGGAACGCATAAAATCAGTAACGCCTTAGCTGCAATATCTACTGCGATTAAACTAGGAATCAGTGATTAAGAGATTAAAAAAGGTCTCTTCGAATTTATAGGAGTAGCAAGAAGATTTTCTTCAATTGCTAATGTCAAAAACCTCAAATTAATTGAGGATTATGCCCATCATTCTAATGAAATACAAGCAACTCTGACAGCAGCGCGTTTAATCGCTAGAGAAAAAGTGGCAGGGTCATCGAGCTATTTCGTTTCGTTCGTATTCATAATTTTTTTGATGAATTTATACGGATTTTCATGATGTTTCATACTCATCCCTATCATCCTTTAGAAGATAACCCCATTCCTGGTTGCAGGATTGACGATATACAAAAAGCTCTATTAAGCAACGGATTTAATAATGTAAAGACTGCGAATGATGTTCTGCTCATTTCACACCTTATTATTAATTTGACAAATTCAGGTGATGTAGTACAATTTATCGGTGCTAGCAACAACATAGCTAAACTAGCAAAAAAAAAAAAACTACAATACTCCTGTCAGAAATAAAGGTTTAACATAATGAAAAAGATAATCAATATTGTGTTCGCAAGAGAATTTTTTGATAGCAGAGGTTATCCAACTATTGAGGTAGAGGTTAAACTCTGTGATGGAGCAATAAGTAGAGCATCTGTAACTTCTGGAACTTCAACCGGCAAACTAGAAGCCTTAGAATTGAGAGATTAAGATGAAAAAAGATGTTGTGGTAAGGGAGTATTGAAAGCCGTTCAAGTTGCAAACGCAGTGATAGCAAATAGGATCATTGGCATGGATGCAACAAACCAAAATATAATTGATAAAACTTTAATTGAGCTCGATGAACGAAAAACAAATCTAAACTTGGAGCAAATACAACCTTTGCAGTGCTGCAAAAGCAGCAGCAAATAGTTTTAAAAAACCACTATATAAGTATTTAGGAGGTTAACAAGCAAATGTTATACCAGGTCCATTCATTAATATAATTAACGGAGGAGTGCATGCAGATAATAAACTTGATTTTCAGGAGTTCATGATTCTCTCTATTGTAGCTGAGACTCTAAGTGAAGCAATCAGAATGGCTGCAGAAGTATTTCACAATTTGCGCAATATTCGTGAGAAAAATGGTTACAGTAAAAACGTAGGAGATGAAGGTGGTTTTGCACCAAACATTGAAAGCACCGAAGAAGTACTTGAACTGATTATATATGCTATAGAATTTTCTGGTTATTCAGTGAACAATCACTTCGCATTAGGTCTTGATGTTGCTCCATCTACTTTCTATAAAGATAGAGTTTACAAACTTGAAAATAGAAAGCTCACCTCAGAAGAATTGGGTGAGTATTATTTTAACCTTGTAAAAAAATATTCAGTAGTCTCTATAGAAGATGCAATGAGCGAAGAAGATTATGAAGGTTGGAAATTGCTCACTGCAAGACTAGGAAATAAAATTCAGTTAGTCGGAGATGATCTGTTTGCTGCAAATCGTCAACTAATACGTAGAGGAATAGAAGAAAAAATGGCAAATGCTGTGCTGATCAAACCAAATCAGATAGAAACATTAACAGAAACCTTAGCTGCTATCGAAATGGCAAGATCAAATGACTATAAAGCTGTTATTTCTCTCGTTCAGGTGAAATAGAAGACGCTACAATATCTCACACAGCAGTTGCATCAAATTGCGGACAAAATAAAAACTGGCTCGCTATCGCGTTCCGATAGGCTTGCAAAGTATAACGAACTGATGAGAACAGAAAGCATTCTGGGAGAAAATGTTAAATATTGTCATGATTTAGTGTGAATTTCATAGACGAAGTTTAATTATATTTAGAAGCAGGCGATGGAGGTGACGGCTGCGCAAGTTTTCGTCGAGAAAAATTTGTTGAATTTGGTGGTCCAAACGGCGGTAACGGAGGAAGGGGAGGGAACATAGTATTCGTTAGTGACGCAAATCTCAATACTTTACTTAACTTTCGTTATATGAAACACATTAAAGCAAATGACGGGAAAATGGTGCAAGCAGAGGCAGATCTGGTACAGCAGGGAAGGATGTTATACCCACAGTTCCAGTTGGTACACAAATAATCGATGAAGAAAATGAGGAAGTAATAGTAGATTTCGAAAACCTGATATGAAATTTCAAGTAATACAAGGTGATAAAGGTGGAC
Organism: Onchocerca volvulus; assembly: GCA_000499405.2. Taxonomy (NCBI): domain Eukaryota; kingdom Metazoa; phylum Nematoda; class Chromadorea; order Rhabditida; family Onchocercidae; genus Onchocerca; species Onchocerca volvulus. The sequence continues at coordinate 8,892 of HG738157.1, forward strand.
TCTGAAATATTAATTTCAACTCCTTTACTAATAAGGCGCCAAGATGTTTTACTTACGGTCACTTGGTGAAAAAGAAACATCACATTAAAGTTAAAAGTTTTATCGGATGTCGGTATTATTGGCATGCCAAATGTAAGCAAATCAAAATTTTTAGCTCGTCGTTCAAATGCAGATACAATGGTAGAGAATTATCCATTCACTACCATCAGGCGCATTTGGTGTAGCAAAGATAGATAACAGCAAAATTGCAGATATTCCTGGAATCATGGTTGATGCCCATTTTGGAGTTGGGCTCGGTCACAAGTTTTTTATTCATATAGAAAGGTGCAAAATTTTACTGCGTTTTATTGAAATAATTCATGATGATGTTATTTCATCTTATGATCGTACTCACAATAAGTTGAAGCTTCACAATGATAATCTTATTAAGAACGAAGAAATTGTAATATTAAACAAATGTAACTTGTTGCAAGAGACAGAAATTCTTAAAAAGAGAAATTACTTAGTTAATTTTCTTAATAAAGAAATACTATGCTTATCAGTTAATGATGATTTACAGTCTATTCTAAGATTATTAAGTGAGAAATTAAAAAAAAGCGACTCAAAAAAAACTACGAATGTTTACGACCTTTAAGATATAAACTCATACAGACGTGTAATAATCAAGGCTTTTAATAGCTGAAGTAGTTTTTCATAAGGAGTAAGAAATTTTAGATATAAGGTCACCCACATAAAAAAAAAATTCAGGAGAAATATAATGCACATGCGACAGAGATCAAACACATGTATACGCACCTATTGACACTAAAAAAATGTATACTTCATTTTAACTGAGATTTAGATAAAAAGCCTGCAGGCAGAGATAAATTTTGAGCTCTCTAAATATTTTATTGTAATCATTAGTTTCATTAAATAAACAAACAAAGTAATCTCATTATACTAAGAAATCTTAACTTTGCTTTAATTATTAATCACCTTGAAGTTAAATATCATGACATCTACTCAATGCTAATACATAATAAGTGTGTGCGTTTTATACACTATGACAATAAAATTACCTTGTAATAGGTGTATTGGACCCGAGGGCAGTACTCGGCGCCTCCACCATATTTTCACATAGTGGCGAATAAGAATCGACATACATGGTAAAGATGGTAGCTTTGCTCGGTCAGATACCATCGTTAAGAGTTTATAATTTAGATGCAAACGATAATTTTGCTGCTAATGGTAATGTTGTAGGATTAGCTGCTTAAACTAAGCTATAATCTTATTACTACAAGCATGGTTTAGGAACGCCGGGTAACAGAATGTTCCCCAAAAGTTTTTCATAAAAATTATATGAATAAAACAGATTATAAAAAATCATTTACTTTTGCAAAGTCTCAAGTTGTCAAAAAGGCTTTAGCCATCATATCAGATAATGATTTCACACCTCATTTAGAAATACTTTTTTTACCAATTTTAACGGTGTTATCGCGCCAGATTAATTGAGAAAGTCATACCCCACTGATGCTTATCATATTACAGCATCAGTTTTATGATTTAAAAGTTTTTGAAAACAGATTTAGTGTCAGGTTAAGCTTTCACAGAAAGCAAGAACAAATTACTGTATGGATTTTTGCTATCAGTGAGTTTCACGATCAAACTTCAGGAGATGTTTTAATATTTGATAAAATCAACATAGGTTCTGACAAAAAATACAATAGTAAAAATGTACTGAAAAATCATAAAGCAGTAGCATTATACATATAGACGAGCTGCGTGATAAGTACTCATTAAAAACTCAGTTTCAAAATACGCGAGAGAGGAAAAAAGTTACCTTAATTAAAGAATGGACGGAAGCTTTTTTATTGTGATTTATTTAGGTGCAATTAAGGAACATGTTGTACCACATCACTGAATATTTATTTACATCATCACTAATTACAAGTCGGATAGCTGCTTGAGGTTGCTCAGCACCTGAATTATTAAGATTCCTACTTGATGAGTATTTTAAATCATCCCTAAAACAATCGAACACAATTCAAGTTTCAGAACATGCCGTGCTGTAGTATCTTTGAAGATAACAGAATCAATCAGATATTTTCCATTGAACCCCAAGCCTCGTCCTCATCTTAAATCCATCGTTGCTTTCTTTTAGAAAGGTTTTATTTTATCAAGTGTATTATCTTATAGTAAGTCTCAGCTGAGGCAAAGCATCAATTAATTGCTCATAAATTATGCAGAGATATTCTCTTTTTTTATTTTCGGTATCATTTTAGCTTGAAGTTACAAAGTTTTACTTCCATGCAAGCTCGCAGCTTTTAGTTTTACTATATACAATTAACTATTAATCCAACAACATGACTTAAAGGTGTATCTCTAAGCAATTTCCTTGTATTAGCACTCGCCTTAATTTAAAGCCTCCTTTAAGCAATACCGACCTCAACCATTGCCAAGACCTGAATAATGATCGTACTCCGCTCTTAAGCGTTAATACTGTTCTTCATTAAATTACCACCACCTCCCATCTGCTGACTTACCTACTGCATCATTTGATCTTACCCTATTTTTACCATCGCTTAGTTTTCACAAGTATCAGCTTAATTATATTGATCTATATTATACGCACCGATCTAACTGGTGTAGCTCATGTCTAACTAGCTCATATCTAACTTCAACCCTTTGAGGGTTGAAGAATTTAAGATGTAACATTGCTATATGTTCAGTCAGCCTACCAAAACTTAAAGTCGTAGTTATTATTCACAAGTGCAGCAGTATAGATAAGAAACATTATTCCCCCAATAATTTTAATCTTATTTGTCGCAGAAGGTAAAGTGCTGTTCATAGTTTTTTCTTGCTATTTTTCGATTCAATCACAACATCTAACATAAGTGTTTATCGCTGATTAATCTGTAAGCATAATTATTCTCAATAAACTCTCATTTTGATACTATTAGGTCAGGAGATAGGCGTGTCTAGTTGCAGAACGAACGATCAACTGGAATATTTTCATATTAATTGCTGGAAAATGGGAACCGAAAGGTGCCAGTTTATTTGACCACAGGAAGAACTTCATTGCCTCTGTCGGAAAACTTTCTATCGTGGCACGTAGAATCTCAAACTTGGGTAATTAAACCTTTATTCATAAGAAAACTTGATAACGCAAAATCCGACGATAACAAACATTGCATCAGTAAAGTATCATTATCACAAATATAATATCAATAAAACATAGTAAAATTAATGGTGAAATTAAGACTAATACAATAAAAAGAGTAGTAAGGAAAGTTTAAATAACTGCGACGTAGAGACCAGCCACTCGTTGGCACGGTTAAATTCGAAAATGGTAAAAAAAGGAAGGATTGGCAATGTATCCAGATGCGCTTTTGTTAACGCAAGAAGAGCCGATACAGTTAGCTTTTGTTACCAGTTGGATTTTTGTCGGAGAATTGCTGACAGCTTGTGTGGTAGCTGGTCCTTTGTTAGCGCATTGCAGCTAGTCTTTTAAACTTATTTTAATGCAAATTAGATTGCGAAATCAAAAAAAAAAAAATGAATGATAGCTTGCAGAAATGTTACTGTTCATTTGTATTGCAAGGAAAAAATCTCTTTCCGATCTTCAGTTGTTCTGACAGCCAATTTAGCAACGCTAAAAGAAGAGCGATTGAAAAAGTATTTCCCATGTTCAAATCAATCATAGGAATCACGATTGGATGAATGAACGAGTCATTCTTACGGCCAAGAACAAAGTCGTCGATGAACTTGACAATATTATTCATTCTAACATTCAAAGTGAGACAATCACATAAAATTCCGCTGATTGTAGAATCGGTAATTATCCAACATAATTTTTGGATTCACTCGATCTGCCAGGAATACCTCTGCATGTACTGCAGTTGAAAATCGGCATGCCAATTATCATGTTTAGAAATATCAATCAACCAAAACTCTTCAACGACATGTACTTGAAATAAAAAAATTAATGAGGAAAAGGCTTACGAAGAGGTCGCAGAGGGTAAAACGGACTATTCCGAATAATTCATGAAGGGAAAAATGCGCTTATAACTTCAACAAGATATAAGGATGACACTGAGCAAAAATGGAGCAGTTATTTAGAAGAAAGAGTAAGGTAGAGGAAAAAATAATTCCTCCTTCAAACCTTACTGTCAATCTTCCTCAATCATCCCTGCCTGCTTTCAACTGTGACTCCAGACAATGGCGGCAGTTCTGGAGCAGTTTCAATGCAGCAGTCCATTCATAAACATTTCCTGAAATCCAAAAATTGAATTATGTCTTAGAGGTAATGCTTTACAAGTTGTATTAGGCTATGAAATAGCACCTGAAAATTACGAAGCAAACAGACGACTGCTTAGAGATGTATATGGAGACCCATCGACAATAACGACAATATTATAAAATGAACTTCAAACCATCAAAAAGAATAAAGAGGAATGGATGGCCACGATCGAAAATATAGAACGAGTGTTACGCCGATTGGAAGCCATAGGAGAGAACATTCATTTATTGGAACTACGATCGGAAGTAAGTTATCCTTATGGGTTCTGAATAAAGTATATATTCAAAAGAAAATAGAGGTACCTTGGTCAGTTTCAAAACTTAGGGACTTTCTGTCGAATATAGTTCATATAACCAGCAAGCAAGAATGTCAGCATCTTTCCACATTTACGGACACTAAACTTACAATCAACAAGTTAGTAAAAAAACCGAGATGATTCTGGAGAAACATCAGCATTATAACGATATTACGTAGCAATCCAAGACTCTCACCATCCGCGGCTCGAAACAATCAACCTTTATCACAACTCACTATAAGTAGAAGTAGGGCGCGCAAATTCTGTCACGAGAGCATTAGGATAGCGAATGCGACATCTATCCAATTACTAATGGCAGAAGGAATCGTCTCAAGTTGCTAAAGAAATGCCTGATCTGTTTCAAAGATAGTCACGACGGCGAAAGATGCAAAATCGAAAAACAATGGTTTTATTCCAAAGCCCCCCACAATAGTGTCTTATGCGATAACAGAAATACAACTTCATCAAAAACAGTAGTAAATCTTTTATATGTAAAGAAAAAAAGAAAAAATTAACTATGGAAAATGTATAATTGCACTCATTTGTTGTTTATCACTGCATTTTTTCATTTTCTTAAAAAAAAAGATGATAAAAAAAAATATTAATGGGTGTATCGCCATCTTCTCAACCGTAAAATATTTAGAGTTCTTGTTGTATTGTTCTCGAAATCTCAAACTTCGGTAATTAAATCTTTATTATAAATTCTGATGACACGACAAGACACGTGATAATTACAATTCACTCATATCAACAAAATTATTCTAATGACAGATTCATGACCCAAAAGAAGATATAGACCATATATAATCCGATACATTCAAGTAATTCACTTCACGGTAGCACATCCTTTGACAAGTGATCCTTTGCTCAGTACCCTCTTTTTATTTGCTGAGGGAGGTTCCTGACAGCGTTTGATTTACAATAAAGCGCAAATTTTAGCGCTTAAGAGTGCGTCTTTTCTGGCGCCTGACTTGACCACAACAAAGAAAAGGTTTTACATAGCCATTTGCCCTAAAAACAAAGAAATAAATCCACACACTAGACAAGAGATACACTTAAAGAGCAAGAAAATCACTTATTCTCTTTTACTCCTCGCGATTTTAGTCACACACTGATTTTCTTCTTTTATCCTCGTGATTTCAGTGATAGGGAGTGCATAATGACATTCACTTATAACTTTTCATTTTGTTTTTTAATTTTAAAAAACGAAACATGTTCGCGTATTCTGTTTTAGCCCTGATCATGAGCATGAATCACATTTTACCATAAGTGCACACATATATCTTGTTTCATTTCTAATGATCGATATATTGAATTTGATATACTTGCCTTTCGAATAAAATTATTAACAAATTGACGGGATTACTGCATGTTTGAAGTCCCTTGAAAAGTGTGAAAAAGTTTGATGTGGAAAAAAATCCCAATGATTGAAATGTTTGTTTGGCAGTGAATGTTATAATGGAAATTCATTACTGAGAATGCCTTTTATTTAATGCAAAGAATTATGTGATAATAATGATACAATTTAAAAAAAGTGAAGATTGGGAAAACAAGGAGCATGGCGAAAAATTACAAGTTTGTTTATTATTGAATTATCGATGAAGGTGGGGAGACATGGGACAAGAACAAAGCAAATTATTATATAAGATTGTATTAACTTAAGACATTGGTAGAAGAATTTTTCTCACACAGACGATCCAGCCTCTTATTTTAACTGCTTTTACAAAATCTTAAAGGAACTAAATATTTTTCTCATCATGAAATTCCACATTTACTGACTTTCTTCCAACTTTTTAGATTCGCACTTACTAGTGTTTTCTGTTCATTTTCTTAGGTTTCTTAGCTTCTGATTTAATATTTAAATGATGTTTCGGATCGGGAGCCCCTAAATCACCTACATATCGTTCCTGATCGAACTGATTCAAACCACATGGTCGACACCATTCCTGTCCTCGTTCATGGAACCATTTGTTTGCTACCCATTTAATTCCAGTTAATACTGGACATGCAGCATGTCGAGAACGCATATCCACTTTACCGCTACGCATCAAATTATACCAGAACAATGCTGCATTCTGCAGAAATGCAAATAATGTAGTGATTAAGCATGCAGACATATCTAATACTGCCATTTCTAGATTAGAGTAAATTTATGGAACTTTGGACGAAATTTTAAAATTTCCAGACAGGATATATGTTTCGACTGATTATGTCCTTTTCGCATAAACTTCCCTTACATATTCAACTTAGCATATAAAGTAAACAATTTATGGAAGTATTGAAGCTGCATTTGAAATTAAGCATTCTATTTTTCTACAGAAACCGTCGAAAGAATTTTGTGCGATGATGGCATTTGCTTGATTGATTTGCGCATCTAATATTTAGCAGCTCACCTTGACGCATGGCATTGATATTTTCGAACTGGACATGAATACCGTCCGGCCTCCGATTTCTGGTTCCGCCATCTGCAATCAAATGAAAACATTTATTTGTCAAACCTTTTCAATTAAAAAGATTGAATTATTACCTTAAAATTATTCAGGAACAAATTAAATGAAAATAAAAGAATACGTAGATCAAAATTGTAGCTATTCGATTCCCGGTTCCTAATTTTTCGAAGTAATGACCTCCTTCCTGGAAATGAGCTATCCTCTTATCAACGCATCAACTGCTCAAGAAAATCTCAAATGACGAATCATTAACAATGTGCATTAACTTTCTCAAGTGCTGTTTTGATCTTGTATGCAACGGCATTTAAAAAATATTTATTTCTGTAAAGTCGTATCATTTCTATAGACCAGATTTTTCAAATTTCTCATTCGAAGCATAGTTTGAAAAGAAACTTTAAAAACTTGTATCAATGCATAACAACACATTGATCATAAAAATTAGAATAGAGTATAGAAAACACTTATTAATTCGCAGTCTAAATGAGGTTCGTACTGTCCACCAATTCCATAGTTATGGACCTGAAACATCTAAGATATTTGAAGTAAAGTTTTTGAAATGTACGGTCTTGCTGACCATGACCCTCACGAAGTGAAAATATTCTTATGGTACTATCGGTCATTTTCTAAGAATGTCTGTTTGATACAACAGAAAATAACAATAATTGCAATTTTCATGATTTTGAACTTTTCTGATCTCCAATTGAAGTTTAAGAATCTGGAAAAATGACCCCAAGATCCTCCGCCGTTTCTATTTCGAGATTTGTTGCCAATTCAAGACGTCTGTCGATGCGTTTAACTATCTCATGTTCCGTCGGTCTCAAACAGGCACTGAGAATGAAATCGTTATCCAGTTGAAATTTAATAATCAGATATAAGATTGAATTGATTTTCTCTCCAGCTTATCATAAAGATAAAATATTTTTATTTGAAATAGTGACCGGTTTCGTTTGTCTGTCCAATTCATTAAAACTGAAGGAAAAGTGATAAAAAATAGTTTTTTTCCTTTGATAATCTTATTTTTTTATAATTTAATACAAATATTGTTCATAATGAAACTTTAATAAATGGAATAACTGAAAATTTACCTCCTGGCAATACGAAAGGAGGCCGACTCAGATTTTCCAGTCAAAAAATTGAAAGTTTTACACCGTTCCAGCTGAAATTACTACGATATCGATTCTGCAAGTCTTCTAAAGTAAATACAGCAACCACTCTCCTACTCCTTGAAAGTGAGATGTAGTACATATAAAACAATGAGCATAAACATGCCTTAGGTTTTGCAAGCAATTGAATAATTCGTGCCTCCTCATCCGACATAATGTCATAGAATAATACAGCCAACGAATTTTGGCGAACAATTTCCACTTTGAATGGTGCCAGACGCAAATACGGACGATCCATTTTATAGTAGCAATATAACTGCGACTGTGCCTTTCTGTCCTGCAAGAAATCCGCAAAATTCAAAATTAAGAAATATCGGAATTTCGAGCTGGCAACAAAGTAAATTAAATTCAAATACAAAAGAGTAAAGCTAAATATTTAACAACTGCGGTATAATGGTTCATTGCAGAGCTCAGTCAGTGCTACTTGAAAGAATCAAAATTGATTTTGAATATCTCTGCTATTCTTTATATGGAAAAATTGATCACATTACGGTGAAGCGCTTACAATGGGTACTTCTTGTCGACATAATGCTTCGTATATCAACATTAAACCTTTATCCAAGCCATTCACATGTCTTAGATTAGTTATTGGTGGAATGTCTCGTCGCATATCGATACGTTGGACTCCACTATTTTCCAGCAAATCTTCATATCCCCTTCTATTGCTTTTGGCTCGTGGATGATTCGGATCTGTAGTACGAGTAGAATGAAACACTTGTTGCGCAGTAATTTAAGAAGAATTAACAAGCTCATAACTTTATTTGCATATGGAACTAATTTCGCTGCTGATGCATAAAATCTCTGTTGCTGCTAAGATCAGTAATTATTTCTATTAAAAAAAGAACTTAATGATAAATGACTTACTCATGCGATACAATTCATCCGTGAGCAGCAAAGCTCGTTTCAGATTACTTTTTTTATACAGTGAGATAGCTAAATATTCGATTATATCTTCTAAGTTCACTGTTGGGACGGTTTCCTTCTCGGCACGCTCTCGCGCTTCCTGCATCCACATAATGGTGTGGTAATAATCATATTCCTGGTATGCTGCACGACCAATTTCAAAACAATCTCCAGCTGCAACATTCGAAATTTCGGAATAGAAGAAAATAAAGAGTTCCTTATCTAATATTTCTGCAAATTATCTCATAGAGGTCAAAACTAACCGGTCAAAGCAACTGAACGCATTTGAGAATTTATGATTTTCCCATCAGCAATATCCCTGGTATCCATTTGATAGGTATCTTGCAAACGTAACAAACCAATTGCTGCGCCTGATAGATCCTCCTAAACAATGCCCCATAATTATATGACGACATGATCATCTTCACTTACTAAGCACATCAAATAATATTAAAAAAGAATTTAGCTGATCATTTTCACTGGAGGCTAGATTCAAATTAACGCTCGCAATAGCTTAACAGCTTGAAACGGAATCACACCATTTTATTTGATGTGAAAATAACATAAAACTTTCAGTGATTTACTGACTACTTAAGTTTTTATAAAAATGTGGATACTTAGTATTCTCAACTGACATCAATTTTGAATTCCTCAATTTATTATTGAAGGTAGGTCAAAAAGAACAACTTATCAATGCCATAAATAATAAAAAGAATCAAGAAGGGTGAACACCTTTTCACAAACTATTCCAATACATACAGAAAAGGAGCAAAAAATCGTCGTCAATAAATGAAATAAAAAATTAAGTAAAAAAAAGAATTTAGAAATGCTGACAAGCGTAAAATCAAGCTATTGCTAGAAAACGGTGCCGATATTACTACTCAAGACAAAAAATTTGCATTGTATCGTTTCATTCAAAGAAAGACAAAAAATTTCATACTTGATGCTGATTTTTGGTAAAGATGAATTTATTTATGCTATAAATAGTATTAGAACTTAAATGCTTTCCCTTGGTTACTCGACACCTCTAAGGTTATCAAACAGTACAGATAAAAGAAAAAACTTAAAAGAAACAGAGTTTCAGTTATGGTGGCTAACAATCTCATTGTGAATGAAATCTCCAATTGGCTGATTTAGTCTATCTTTGTGTATTATTCTCATTTCCAAAAGACTCGTGCCTTGAATCCTGAAAAATAACTTGCTACTACTCTGTTAATTTAGTATTAAACAAAACTCCAACTCCATATAATGCGTCATAAACAATTAACAATGCGTACTTCAATGATTTGAGCAGCGGATATCTCTCACTAAGAGAAATTATGGACTTGGATGCGATTTATAATTCCGTTTTAATACAATGCCTAAAGAAATATCGAAGAAAGTATGGTAGATATTGAGGGTTTTGAAGATGCTCAAAGTGATAAACACCGCGAAAATGATAAAACAGGTAACAAAAAAGACGATGATGAGCAAGAAAGCGAAACTGTCGCGAATTTTGATATTGCGAAACTCCAACCAAATTTCAAATGAATAAATAACTAAATACACTTCTCATTCAAATTAAAACTAACAAGTAGTACATTGTTCTGTAATAGTGAATCATTCCTTTAGATTTACTTTCCATTTTTCTTTTGCTTTTACCGATGATCACATCTGTGCATTTCATTTATCCATATTCACATATATGCATTCCATTTATCTATGTTCACATCTGTGCATTTCTATCACACCGTAATCCTCTTTGATATCAACCGCTAACCAGTACTAAGTTTGCATTTTTGTTAATATTTACTTCTTAATTTTCCCATTTGGAAACCAGGTGTAATACTTGAAAAATCATGGGAATCCACTCCCACTTGTTAATATTTATAAGCCTTATTGTATTTAACCAGGATCTTTTTACAAATAAACTTCCAATAAACGGTCGTTCTTACACTCTAGTCAATTTAACTACAATTCTCTTCAATTCAACTCACCTTAACTGTTGCGCAGTTCGACTCAACTTATTTTAACTATCACTCAAATTCAATTTAATTCTGTCCAACTCAACACACCTCAATCAACTCACCGCTAGCAACGCGAAGGGCAAAATCAACCTTGGTCGAAATACTGGTTGTATATGGTTATCAATAGACATTACCTTCGACAAATCAACAAAATTCACGACAGAAATTTAACAGCAAAAATTTGCATACCGTCAGTCCAAAACTTTTATTTTACAATGCCCAATGGCGTGAATTGAATACATTTTTTGTCCTTCATTTCGTGATATTCATGTCCAAAGGAGAAAATACGCATTATCGGCTACGAGTAGATCATAATAAAATTCAAAATATATCTTTGACAGATAGTTAATCTAAAATATTAGTCCTTCTGGAAAGGAAAGGATTGAAAAGCGAAGATGAAAGGAACCTCTGTAGGAAAATTGATACGCTTAATAGCCCGTTGATGACTCACGTTACGGATGACATTATCGACAGAGTTAGATTGCATAATTTTTACTGCTTTGCTCCAATCTGTTATCATTTCTTTAATCAATGGGAAAGCATTGATTGGACATCTTATCGCTCCTTCACCATCTCGGATAGCTTTATCATTATGCTCTTCCAGTTCTTGAGCAAACCTAAAATTATATCAATAGTTTGTGGAAAGATACTATCGAGTACTGACATTGTTACAGGATTCCCTAAAAAAGTCTTCAATCATTTTCAAAAATATATTTCAAAAATTCATCGGTAAGATTCTTTAATATTCACTTCGAGTAGCAATCATTTAGGATAATAATTCTCAGTTCCTTTCTCGAAATTCTCATTAGTGGCTCTTCTTTGTTACGATTGATGTTTATGCCACAATATTCTGTCAGTGAGATAGGAAGATGTAATCACGACGTTATGACTTTTTGTGTTAGTTAAGTTAAGGTGAAGAATAAAACGAAGAATAAAAGAATTAAACTCAGCTCAAAACAAAATAAAAACCGCTTACTTCTTAAGATAATTAAGTCTTTCTAACTCTTTTTCCACGTAATCATTGATCATTACTGGAATATCTCTCTCAGCTCCAATTATTGCTTTTAGCGAGAAAAGAGATGAATAAACTTCTGCAGAAACTGCAACGATCAATAGAAATATATTAAGTACTCTCCATAATAACATTTTCTTATAATGCATTCACATCAGTATTCATTTCTGCTCTTCTGCAAACAAGGTAACTTCAAAGAAGTATGATGCGAAGGCACTCAAATAGAATTTTGAACCAAACTCGTCAATTTTTTCTTTCTGCAACGGCAATTTTTTCGATGGAAGGCGGTCGACTCTTTATCTTTTTTCCGGCAATAATCGCAAAACCCGAAGATTCACATCTGACGAGATAATAAATTCTCACTAGCAAATAATTATTGCTGCTGAATGTACAAAACTGTAACTTGTCAAGAAGACATCAAATGTAGCCATGAAGGATAATTATGTAAAAAATCTGGTTTTATGTATCATATTTCCATGAAGCTTCCACATTCAGTTATGACAGTTTAACAGAAAATTTCATACTCTTCTTCCTTTCACCTTCTCGTACGTATATCTGTGAACATATCACACACTTTAATTAATTTTTCACATGCCTTTTTACATGTCTCCTCATCCTTGCATTAAAAAATTTGATACTATTTTAGTTAGTTTTATGTTTTTTTCCAGTCATACTTACTGTTAAACCGGATACTATTTTTACTTCGGGACTAAAAAAAAAAAAAATATAGCTAAATAATCGAATACATACCAGTTTGGGTTTCAAAGGAGAAAAAAACAGTCTCTGAAGTCAGATAAATCATTTACATCATTTACTTTGAAAGAGGACAAAACTTCGAAATTTCATAATACAATAACGAATATTAAGGCTTTACTTCTACCACGGGAACTTCTGAAAAACGCAGATCGCTGCATTTTACAGGCCGCTTTAGACATGATTTAGATAAGTAAAATATCTCTTACCCACTTAATATTTAAAACTATCCACTCAATTGACACTGCACACTACAATGAATTTGCTTTGATTGAATCTTTAAGATTTTATTTTCAAAATTTAAAATCAGCAAACTTGCGATAATGTCCGTCATCCTGTTGAATTGCAATAAAAATAGTGCCATTTCTCATCTTTAGAAGATTAAAAGAGAAATATGCATAATTTTTGAGAAACTCATTCATTCTCGCGTTAGAACGATGATTAAATAGCGTAGAAAGATCTATTTGTCTCGAAGGAGAGGAAGAGTTATTGTTAATGAATGAACACTGATGCAACATCTTAAAGTACCTCTTGCTCATTGACGATATAAGAAATATTATGTACCTTAAAGTAAATATTAATTGATAGAACAGAATTCGAAAACTTCACATTGAAAAATTACGATATTTTTGGAAATATAACGAACCGTATTAGACCAGAATTATTATATTATTCACCGGAAATGTAATGAAAGATATTAAGACTTTAATTGAAATTTAATAACACGAATTCGAAGAAAAATCATCTATGCATTGAAAATTGAAATATCTGATATGAATCCTTTCAGAAGCCATAAAATGAAGTATAAATCAGAAATAATAGTGTCGAATACAGCAAAATGCAACATCAAACGATTATCGATGCTATCTATAAAATGAAAACTTTTTATGGGATGACCTAAAAATGAATAAAAGAACGATTGGGTCGAATGATAAAAGATCAACAATTGATGAGAATCCGGGAAGTTCGATGAAAAATTAGGTTTCGAGACTTCAAGAAATAGAAGTGATTTGAGAATCCGACTTCTTTCAGAGATTTTTAAAACTCCTTGAATTGTTCAACATTAGTCTACTTATCAAAATTCTGATTCAAAATTCGTTGGATAAAATTTATAGCCGCGGAACCAAATATTTTTCGTCATATTGACATGTTGATGTAGATCTGCAGTATATTTTGACAGGAAAAAATTGAAATTGCTGCCAATGTGCGGAAAAATAAAATGCGTTAGCGCCGCTACAAATTTTTTCTAACAAAAGATTCAGCAATCGAGTCTGAGAAACGATTCAGCAAAATGGTCTGTCATTTCTTCAATAATTTTTTTCTCAAATGTTATAAAACATATGATAATCTATTAAAAGTAGCAGTATTATAGTATGCGGTATTTTCGAGTTAAATTGAATTAATTCATCACACATTATTTGAAGATTCGCGTCATAATACTGCTGAACTGTACAACAAAATGACACTTGAATAGATGAGGAGGGAATTTCCAAATTTCAGTCGGTTGTTATTCTTTAATACGATATTTTAGTTTGTTTATTTTCCTATTTCTCATATTTCCGTAATAAATAGCCAAAAAATTTTTATTCATAATCCTTCAATCACATCTAATTCTTAAAAATATTGTTTTAGAAGTGTTGAGATGTCAAATGATAATTCATTAAAAAATTTGATAAACTGTTACCGAAATATGGCAAAAAGTCAGATCTAATTTTAATTACTTGTTCGTTCAAAACAAAAGTACCTATAAAAAAAGGAGAATCGAGAAACAAAGTGAAATTTAATTTATAAATTTATAATTGGCGAAATAACTAGACAATTCAGTAATAGGGATCCTTTTGTGAATTACCAAAAACATTATATAAAGTTCTGTTCGACTTCTTAGCTTTATCTCAAATAACATTTTCTTCGTATTGATAAGATCAATTTTGACTATCCCAAATTGAATGGAACTTCTAAATACCTCACCATTCAACAGTGCTGATAGAAGATGTAGCGAATTCGGTATCACGAAACTCCAGCCGGATACCAAACAAATAAAAAACCAAATAAGTTCCTCATTGTTAATTATTGTAAACAATATTTTGAGTCATTTAACTGATCTTACATTCCTTTCCCATGTTTTTTCTGCTTTTATCTATGCTCGTATCTTTATATTCTTGTTATACAGGAAACGTCTTTACTATCAGTTGGTCTCAATTCATCTAAATTCACATTTTTGTCCAATTTCATATCCTAATCATCTCATCAAATCTTGTCGCGATGCTTGTGTTGTACTTGGGTATTAACAGTTTCCGGTGATTAATGTAAACCACTTTTATCTCTAACATATATAAATTCGGTTGTATTAAGAGGTGTATGCGCCACTCAATCAACTACGTTTCTACACAGACTCTACACAACTTAGCCCAACTCGACGGACGCGACTCAACTAACAAGACTCGACATAACTCTGCCGGGAAACTTTGTATCGTGGCACGTAGAATCTCAAACTTTGGTAATTAAACCTTTTTTCATGGGAAAACTTGAAAACGCAAAACAAAAGATGATCACAAACATTGCATCAGTAAAGTATCATTATTACAAATATCATATCAATAAAACATAGTAAAATAATTGATGAAATTGAAACTAGTATAATAAAAAGAGTAGTAAGGAAGTTTAAATAACTGCGACGTAGAGACCAGCCACTCGTTGGCATGGTTAAATTCAAAAATGGTAGAAAAAGAAAGGATTGATATTGTATCCATATGCGCTTTTGTTGATGCAATACAGTTAGCCTTTGTTACCAGTTGGATTTTTGTCGGAGAAATGCTGACAGCTTGTGTGGTAGCTGGTCCTTTGTTAGCGCAATGCAGCTAGTCTTTTAAACTTATTTTAATGCAAATTAGATTGCGAAGTCAAAAAAAAAAAAATGAGTGTAGCTTGCAGAAATGTTACTGCTCATTTGTATAGCAAGGAAAAAATATCTTTCCGGTCTTCAGTTGTTCTGACATTCCCGACTGAAGGGATTGGACTCTTTCAGGGTGTAGAAAGCAGAGAACATAACTTCGGGGTTCTGATCCCTTCGATCGTTGTTTTGAGATAGGTTCATTCTCGTTATCCAGCAAAGACGCTCGTATTGTTTCTATAGGGATAGCCAGGACTTCTCTATGATTTGATGGTTTCATGATATGTTTACTTGGTGTTGCTTCTGGTACGCGATTTTTTGTGGTACTTCTTGTTCGCCGCGCAATAGGTTCTTCCTGTTTGCTTTCGTGTGTTGATTTCTCGAGCACTGGTGATTGGCTTCTTGAGTTGAAAACATCATCAACTTTTAAAGGACATAAAGAGTTTATTGGTCTAGTGAGAAGTCTTCCATGTGGCATTTCTAACCTTCCCATCCTTTCCTTTCTTTATTTCCTTGATCCTAGCTAATTTCCACATTCCACGAGGAACATCGAGTTCATTAACTAGTACTATTTCTTTTTCGCGTGGTATTCTGGTTTCTACATTCTTGGGAAATGGATGTTGTCTTTGAGTTCTTTCTTTGAGACTGGGTAAATATTCTTTTTTCCAGGTTTCCCAGAATGTATCCAAGACTTTGAGTGTATTCGACCAATGTCTAATAAGTTATTCCTTGTTATTTAGTTTATGAGGAATAAATTCCTCTTGGTCATCATCGCTGACGAATGGTGTAATTAAGGAGGCATTAGGTGAGATGAAATCGATTGGCCGTATAATTATGCAATCGTCAAAATTTATGTTAGAAAATGGTCGAGTATTGAGTATTCCCTCTATGTCGGTTATTAAAGTTATTGATTCTCTCTCCCACAGTAGCCTCCTACCGATGGCTCTTTTCATAGCTCTTTTCGTTAATCCAATGATTCTCTCATAAACTCACTCCAAGGAGCTCTTGGTACTATATTTTTTCAGATCATTCCTTTTTTCGCGAAGAAATTCGTTAGCTTAATATCCTGTTCCTTCATAGTCTTGAAAGCTAATTGAAATTGACTTTCATTGTCACTTAAGACTGACTCAGGACAACCTCGTCGGGCAATGAATCTTCTAAAGATGTGCAGAAAGCATTCAACGGATAAGTTGTCTGCTAATTCCAAATGCACCGCTCTGGTTGTGAAACACGTAAATAGAGCTACCCATTTTTTCGTCAACCCACTATCAATTTTTACCGAGAGAGGACCCAAGTAGTCTAGACCTACATGTGCAAAGGTTCTAGATCGAGTGACTCGATTTTCTGGGAGAACGGGCATATCCGGAAGTTGGAACGGTTTGGTAGTCCACCGTTTGCAAGCCCTACACTTCTTGATGAATGTTTTAACTTCACTTCTGCCTTTAGGGCATCCAGAATTTACGTCGAATTTCTGCAAGTGTATGAGCAATTCCAGCATGGAACATCGTGATGCTGTTGTATGAGGAGCTCAGTTACTGGGTCGTGTCTTGGAAGATAAATGGAACGTTTAATGCTTTCTTTTGATTCTGAGTTCTCTAATCGACTTAGGGATCTCCACAAACTTTGATCGTCGCGATACAAATTCCATTTTTCCCTTTCTTCTTCGGTGATACCTTCGGCTTGTGCTTGTTTGATTAATATCAACTCTGCAAAGTTATAGTCTTCACTTGTAAATCTTTCTTTTTCAGTTGATAATGTTTGTAACCATTTGAATTTTCCTTTTGATGTTAATTTGATGAATTTAAGAACTCTAACAGTGAACAATTTTTGACAATTTTAGCCATTTGCTAAAACGACTTCCATTTATGAGTTTAAAATTCTCGTTGATGAGAGTCAATCTTTGCAATGGTCTTTTCTTCTGGCTCTTCGATCTCCTCTTTAAAATTGAATTCCCATTGCGGCCAACTGGATTCGTTTTCTTTTAACCATGAGGGTCCATACCACCACAGTTCATTCTTCCCTAATTTTCGCGAAGATATTCCTTTTGTTGCAATATCCACGGGATTATGTTCACTTGGGATGTATCGGAATAAAAATTTTGGTTCCCTTATTTCCTCGACACGATTTTGTACGAATCGTGGTAAGAGTCTGGAATAGCTTTGAATCCAGTGAATAGCACACTTGGAATCGGACCATAGAGTTACCGCCGTGGTTTCCAACTCCAATTGCTTGATGACGAAGCGTGCTGCTCGCACTCTTATGAGTGTCGCTAATAATTCTAGTCGAGGTATAGTCATCCCTTGAATTGGGGCGATACGAGATTTAGCAAAGACTAGGAGTGTTTCTATTTCTTGATTTCTATGACTTCGGAGATATACTGCTGCAGAGTATGCTACACTGGATGCATCTGTGAAGACATGGACTTGAATTTGGCTTGAATAGTCGATAACGAATCGCGGAAGCTCCCTTATGTTTGTTGGCTAGTCAGATATGAAAGAATTCCATATCTCAGTATCTTCGTCGCTGATGATTTGATCCCAGGCATGGTTCTTTTTCCACAGATTTTGCAGGAATAATTTGAATCGAATCATCATTATGACTAGGAATCCCAAAGGATCATATTGAGAGGCAACAAATTGTAAGACTGTTCTTTTAGTTAGTTCCTTTCCAGTCCGTGGTTTTGCTGTTAACTGAATATTGTCCCTTACATAATCCCAATTAATACCAAGGACTTTCTTTACATCCATGTTTGCTCGATCTTGTTCGGCAATTTCGGTGTTGAAGTTTTCGTCATTTAACAGGAGTTCTCGGATATTCATTGCAGCATCGTCAAAAATGGATTTTGTTTCTTCATATTTCCGTAAAGCTTCTTCTGTATTCATGGCTGATAATATGATGCTATCCATATAGAGATTCTTCCTAATTTCTAGTGCGAGTTTGGTTTCATTGTTTTGAAGGTAATGATTGAGCGTCGCAGATAGTAAAAAAGGCGATGAGATCACCAAAAGGAACTCTTTTGAAACGATATCGTTTCAGATTTTCTTCGGTAACTGCACTATGAATATCTTTTAACCAGAGAAACCTGGTACAGTTCCTATCCGATGGATGGAGTTCCAGTTGTAAGAACGCCTTTTCAACATCAGCAATAATTACATTCTTCATCATTCGGAAGCGTAATAATATTCCTACCAAATCTGGAAGCATGATAGGTCCACGATAGAGAACTTCATTCAAACTTCGTGTACCTTTAAGGTGAGCGGATGCATCATGGACGATTCTGAGTTTTGTTATAGGTTTGTGTGGAGCTATAACTTCGTGGTGAGGCAAATAGTGAATCATACCTGCTTGGTCCATGTCCGGGTGTACTTTCTCTATTATATCTGAATGTAGTTGATCCTGGATGGTTGTATCGTATTGGTGTAGCAATCGTTCGTCTGCCTGCAATCGTTTGATTAGTATTTTTAGTCGACCAAAGCATAGGCCAAAATTGCTTGCCAACTTGACCTTTGCTTCTTTCCATGGCCAACAGACTTGGTATCTCCCGTTATGTTTAGAGATGCTTTCTTTTGTTCCAAAGTCTTTTCATCGTCTTCGGCGTTATATTGCTCTTGAATACATATGAATTCCAATTTCCAGAATTGGTCGATGTCCGGACCAGTGATATTGGTCACACAAATTGGCTCGGTTTTGTCTGAATCAGGAACTGGGATGCCAGTTATATATCCACTTCCAGCTAACATAGGTCCAAGCTTGGTGTGGAGTAAGGAAAATCCGGATTTTAAATTTCGCGCCTTTTCTATTTCGACGAATTTGAAGAAGATGGTCAGTCACGATGAGTATATCAGGTTGTTTCCAATAACTCTTTGGGCCATCTAGTTGGTCCTGGTCAGTTTTGGAGGCTAGATCATGATCAGTTAGGTTGACTACTTGTAACTTGTTTGTCAAGTAGTCATTGACCTCAAACCTGATAACTTCTCTTTCTCCTATTTTTGCAGCAATTTCTACTCTGGTTGTGAGATACGGCTTTGGTAATTTATTGCCGAATGAAGCAATTCGTATCTCATTTTCATATCCTTTAAGATTAAATCGATTTGCGAGACTTTTGGATACAAAAGATAATTGAGAGCCACAGACAAATAATTCTAGGACTTTTTCTTGAATTTTCGGCATTTTAGGATTACTCACTGTGATTTCTTTGCCCAGGAGTAAAATTTCCTTAGCTCCTTGATTCGACTTTCGTGTCATTGAATTGATCGAAGTTGGCGGACTTGACTTTTGATTACTTGGTCTGACATCTTGTACGTCATATTTGGTATGACATAATGCACTATTATGAGGACCTTTGCAATAAAAACATTTTCGTTGATTTTATTGCAATCCTTTGTCTTATGTCCTTTGTGAAGACAATTAACGCATGCTTTGTTTACTCCCAAACTTTCCAATCCTTGTTTGAGGTTGGGATACTCTTGGCAATCGGTATCCCAATGTTTTTTGATGCAAAAGATGCAGAGTCTCCTTGGTTTGTAAATTGCAACTTTTTTTGAATCGGTACCTTCTCTTTGACCCTTTGGATTAGGCTGTTTGATCGCGACCAGGGCAGATGTTTCTCCTCTAGTGTTGTATGGAAACTTGTGAGGCTTACCTTCATCTAAATTCTTTGCCTTTCCACTACTAGAGAGTTGATTTCTAGCGACTTCTTGGCTTCTTTCAACCAATTTCCCAAGGAATGATCGGAGTTTCGCAACCGACCATACCTTTTGTTCCTTCTTTTGTTGATATATTTTATCTATGATCCAATTCGGCAGTCTCGTTTCAATGATGTTTTCATTGCTAGAATGTTCTAGGTTTTTCACCAAGGGCTTCCAACTGTCTAAGTACCCTTTCTATGGCTTCAATCGTGGTTTTCCAATCTCTTTCATTTCTTTTGATGGACTCTAGTTTCTTGTAGAGGGACTTCTTGATAGTAGATGACTTTCCGTATTTATTGATTAGAATGTCTCTTATGACTTCATAGTTTTCGGGAGCGATGTCATAGCCTCTTGTAGCTAGCAAAGCTTCCCCTCGAAGGCAAGAGAGTAAATAATTTAACTTTTGAACAACTGGGATCGGATGCATGTGACCTGCAGCCACGAAGCCACTCCAAAATTGTCTCCACAATCTCGGACCGCCACTGAATGTTGGCAATGGTAGTTGAGGTAGGTTTACGGTTTGTGGCACTGTTTGCGATATTTGCTGTGGATCTGGCAATTTTTTTGGGCTCTTTTTAATTTTTGAAGTATTGCCACCACAGAATCTTGGTAATTTTAGAGCCACAACTGTTTCTTTACCACTATTTAATAAGGTTAGAATACCTTTCTCTTTGATAACCGTCGCACATTTTTCTCCCTCTTCTTTCTTCTTCAACGATGTCGAAACTTTCTGGATGAGTACCAGCCATTTTTCGTTGTTGGATTCAATTACGCCAAGTATAGATCGAGGAGTTTGATTTTCGGATTGAGGACTATTCTTCTCGCCTCGCATTGTTTGGAAAGTTCGTTATTTGCTAATTATTCATCGAGAGGCGATAAATCCAATCCTTTGATTTCTTCGATAATTTGTTCCAATTTCTGCTTAGTAGGTTCTATGTTGACGATTATACTGTCAGACATGTCCCGGCTCGTGACACCAAAAATAATGTCGGGAAACTTTGTATCGTGGCCCGTAGCATCTCAAACTGGGTAATTAAACCTTTATTCATAAGAAAACTTGATAACGCAAAATCCGACGATAACAAACATTGCATCAGTAAAGCATCATTATTACAAATATCATATTAATAAAACGTAGTGAAATTAATAGTGAAATTACTAATATAATAATAAGAGTAGTAAGAAAAGTTTAAATAAGTGCGACGTAGAGACCAGCCACTCGTTGGCACGATTAAATTTGAAAATGGTAAAAAAAGGAAGGATTGGTAATGTATCCAGATGCGCTTTTGTTAACGCAAGAAGAGCCGATACAGTTAGCCTTTGTTACCAGTTGGATTTTTGTCGGAGAAATGCTGACAGCTTGTGTGGTAGCTGGTCCTTTGTTAGCGCAATGCAATTAGTCTTTTAAACTTATTTTAATGCAAATTAGATTGCGAAATCAAAAAAAAAAAGAGTGATAGCTTGCAGAAATGTTACTGCTCATTTGTATTCCGAGGAGAAAATCTCGTTCCGGACTTCAGTTGTTCAGAAAAACTCAGCCCAACTCGACTCGATATAACTCAGCTCAACTCGCCTAGACTCACTGATGGTATTTGACTGTGGATCGACATCACTCACCATGATTCAAATATATTCGCGACAGAATTGTGTCCGACCAAGTAAGCTAACGTTGTGAAGTAGCATTATCGCCAGTATTCAACCACCAAAAACCGGATTAGCCTTTTTTCTTAAAGAGACAAACTCCCTAGAATTCCAATCTCCAGAACCCAAACTCCTCTTTAGATTAACAGGGAATCTCTTATACAACAAAGAAACAAGTACTCGAAGACAAATTCGATAGGGTCCAATCATCCGTTAAAGAGCTTGAAGATGCCTATGACACATAAGTTATTCAGACCATCACTGAGACAATAAAAGGGAAGATGAAGAAAAGACTTACGAAGAGGTCATAGAGAGCAAAACGGACTATTCCGAATAATTCATGAAGGAAAAAAAGCGCTTATAACTTTAACAAGATATAAGGATGACACTGAGCAAAAATGGAGCAGTTAATTAAAAGAAAGAGTAAGGAAGAGGCAAAAATAATTCCTCCTTCAAACCTTACTGTCAATCTTTCTCAACCCTCCCTACCTGCCTTCAATTGTGACTCCAGACAATGGCGGCAGTTCTGGAGCAGTTTCAATGCAGCATCCAGCCATAAAAATTTCCGGAATTCAAAAATTGAATTATTTGTTTTCATGTTTTAGAGGTAATGCTTTACAAGTTGTATCAGGCTACGAAATAACACTGAAAATTACGAAGTAATTAGACGATTGCTTAGAGATAAATATGGAGGCCCCTCGACAATAACGACGATATTATACAATGAACTCCAAACCATCAAAAGGAATGAAAAGGAATGGATTGCTACGATCGAAAATACAGATCGAGTGCTTCGCCAATTGGAAGCCATAGGAGAAAATTGGAGCATTCAAGTATCGAAACTATGATAGAGAGTAAGTTGTCAGAACAACTGAAGATCAAAAATTGAATTTTTCTCTAAATTGCAAATAAGAAGTAACATTTCTCAGATTATACATTTTTTTTTTTCGATTTGTAACTTAATTTACATAAAATATGAACCTTTCGGCATCTTGCTAACACAGGGTTAGCGACATCTTGCTAACAAAGGGTTAGCGGCATCTTGCTAACAGAGGGCTAGCGGTATCTTGCTAGCAAAAATCCAGACGCATTGTGCTAACAAAGGTGCATATATAAGCACCTTGAACCCTTTCCTTTTTCGCTTTTAAATTTATCGATTCTCACGACAGGCCGTTTATTCTATCCAGTATTCCGATTTTTCATACCATTAATCGTGCTATATTTACTAGTAATGTTTGTAATATTCATGCCTTATTGTTGCAATGTTTGTAAGATTCGCGTTCTGTATTATCAAGTTTTTCTTCTAATAAAGGTTTAAATAGCCAAGTTTGAGATTCTACGCGCTACAACACAAAATTTCCCGACATAAGTTACCATTATGAGTTCTGAATAAGGTAGATACTCAAAAGAAAGTGGAGGTGTCTTAGTCAATTTCAAAAACTTAGAGAGTTTCTGTCGAATATAGTTCATGTAACACAACAGGTCAGGAATTGTCCCCATTTTTCCACATTTACGGACACTGAAGTTACAATCAACAAGTTAGAACGAAAACCGAGATGATCCTGGAGAAAAATCAGCGTTGTCTATGGCACGTTGCAATCAAAACTCTCATCATCTGTGGCTCGAAGCAATTAACATTTATCACAACTCACTATAAGTAGAAGCAGGGCGTGCATATTCTGTACTCGAGATCATTGGTATAACGAAGCGACGTCTATCCAACTGTAAATGGCAGAAGGAATCGTCTCAATTTGCTAAAAAAAAATGCCCGATATGCTTTAAAGACAGCCAAAATGGCGAAAGATACAAAATCAATAAACGAGGTTTTTATTGCAAAACCCCTCAGAATAGTGTCTTATGCGATAACAGAAATAAAACTTCATCAAACGGTTTGGTCCATTCCGAAGTCAAGGATGTTCGAGAAAGTTCTCGAAATTCTCATGAAAGGGATTATTCAGCTTCTTTTTATAACCTATTATACACCACTCGAACAAATAAAAAAAAGTAGACTCTACTCTTATGCAAGGAAGTAAAGATTTTTAACCCAACTCAACCTCAACGATAAATGAAGGCCTCAACACTACTCGACATAGGTTCACAACTCTCCTTCATTTCTCAGAAGTTGTCGCATCAATTAGAGTTAATAGAATCGGACAAATCATGAAAATAACTCCATTTGGCATGAGGAACCCAACGCTTTGTGCCACGGCTTCTGCGCAATTGAACCTGCAAACAATGGAAAACGACGTTATAAGGTATGTGTTAATGTAGTCGAACACCTAAGCAATGAACTACAGGTTGTGGATACACCAAAAATATTTCAATTTCAAGAATTAACAAGTCACACGGGGGAACCGGACATACTGATTGAAGCCGACTATTTCTTTAAGTTTATCAAATTACAAAATATACAGAGTTCAGGTTACATGTTGATACAATTAGTGGTTGATCCCATGATTACTGGGAAGTGGAGATGTAATGAAACTTTGTTACAATAATATTTCTTCACAAAATTTGGTATTTACCGCCAAGGCTGACATTTATTCAGAACTAGAAAACTATTGGAGATTAGGATCAATAGGAATTCAAGAGTCTCCAAATTATAATGATGATGAAGAAAATCTAAAACAATTTCAAAGGGCACTGAAGAAAAAGGATGGTCTTTATCAAGTCTGCTGGCTATGGAGAGATTCTCAACAAAATTTAAGCAACAACTATGGTTTATACCTGGACGTTTAAAGAACGTAATCAAAAAATTGCAACTCGGATCGCTTCTCTAGGTATATCATAGGCATAATTGAAGAAGATCTTCACAACGACGAAGTAGGTATCATGCATTAAAAGATAGTTTATGATATCTTCTGCATCATGAAGTGTCGTGAGTTTTTGTCGGATTCGTTGATGTTGATGTCAATGGTGCAAAATACAGCTAATATTTCGATTGAGGTTGTTAAAAGAAGAACGTGGTTGAGTTAAAGCGAAATATAAGAAAATGGTTGAAAAGAATAGTGGGTGGTTGAATAGGACCAAAAAATAAGTTGAAAGTTGAAGCGAATCTGGAGTTGTGATGTGTATGTAAAACTGTGAAAATGAGGAGTTGATTGTAGGGTTTTATTTTATAAAAATGATATCTCGTTCAATTCAATGAGGCTTAACAAATAGGAGTGAATAAGTATTACATCTGGTTTCCAAATGTTAAGGATTAAAAAGTGAATATGAACAAAAATGTAAATTTAATACAGTTAGCGGTTAATATCAAAGGAGATTACGGTGTGATATAAATGCATAGATGTGAATATGGAAATTAGAAATGTACATATGCGAACATAGATATATGAAATTCACATATGTGATCATGGATAAATGAAATGCATAAATGTGTCGATGGATAAATGACATGCACATATGTGATCATCGGCTAACATCAAAAAAAAATGGAAATCAAATCTAAAGGAATTTTGTTGGAGTTTCGCGATATCAAAAGAATTCGCGACATGAAGTGTGGAAATTACGAGTAATGTATGATAACTCGGTACATCAAAAGGGTTATAAAAGTCTCAACGAAGTTCTCCAAACAGGTCCTGTTATGTTACCTGATCTAGTCGGCATATTATTATAGTTTCGAATGATGAAATTACTCATTATTGCCGACATAGAAAAAACTTTCTTATAAACAGGGTTACATCCTGATGAAAGAAATTGTACAAGAATTTTATGGGTCAAGAACTTAGGTGAGGAAGCACGGAAAAGAATGTCAAATGTTACCGATTTAAAGAGTACCGTTTGGAATGATATCGTCATCCTTAAATACCATTTAGATAATATAACAACTAGATAACAACTAGTTTGGCATCAGAAACAAAGAACTTATATGTTGATGACATCATTTTGACTACAAGAAAGAAAAGAAAAAGGACACGGAAAAAGCAATATATAAATATCACAAAACCAACGAAATTTTTAGAGAAGCGTCAATGAACGTCAGAGAATTTAGATATGGAATTCAACAAACGAATACATTAGAACTTAAAAGAAACTTAGTTGTCGCGAAAGTCGAGGAAACTAAAATAAACTTTATAAAAGTAAAAATAAATGTTTTCCATGATTCATTAATTATTTCACTTTTATATTTGTTTTAACTTTTCTATCTCAAATTACTTATACTATAAAAAATTGTTCTATTTGGATAGTTATGTAAATTCCTTCAGATTATATTCTTAAACATCTGTTTCATCTATATCTTGAACATAATTATTTTTCATAAGGCTTCGCAAGAAAAAGAATAAATGAATAATCATGCCACCAAATAAAAAGAAAACTTAATCAGGTATTATAATATTTTCCATTTATTAAGAACATTATTTCTCAAAATGGAATTCTTTCATATTGCTAAAAAGACATACTTTATTAATTTTTTTCCAGAACTTTAATTTTTGTGCTTCCTGACGCAATATTTCGAGTTGATCTCTATCCAAAAAATCTTGTGGTATTCCGCCATCATCATCTGCTAAAATTTGTGACAAAATATTTCTTCTGTTTCTTTATATTGAATTAAAGGTGACTGAATCGATTCTAACAGTAAATACATTTCGCTGAAATCGCGAGATAAAAGAAGAAAAATCAGTGATCCCTTTGTTTAAAATTTTACATTGCATATCTCATGTAGTTGATTGTAGAACCATTTTTGTCTATCCAGTTAATGAGCTTAAAAAAGCTCTCTCTCTCTTATCATCATCTAACTAAAGCACGATCACAAAGGATCTTCCTTGTCTCTACAATGCACCATGACCCTCCATCAACGAAGAAGATGGGATGGGGTCCTGATTACAAAATCATTTCAGCTAACAAGCTGCCATCAGCTCGGTCGAGTGGACCAGCTGGTGATAAACTAATTCTTCTTTTTTACCAACTCTATCTCCCCCCTCTTTTACTTTATAATCTCGTCATAATATTATCGGAATTGTATTAATAATATAATTGTTGTAATAATCGTTGCGTATGTTGATTTATAAAGTAATCATAATAAAGGTTTAATTACCCAAGTTTGAGGTTCGTTACCAAGTGAATAAACATAGAAGTAGAAGAAACTGTGAGAACAGAAGAACAGAATTCAACTTATTATTTTGTCGCTATCAGAAAGAAAAGAAGTGACAAAATTACACAAATAATGACAAATGAAAATGAGAAAATGAATTAGTGAATAGCATATGATTCCACCGGAATTTATATTCGAAGTTGAATATAATTAATAAAGCAATGAAAAATTTTGCCTAAATTTTGACCTTGAATTAATAAATAAACTAATAAGTCATAGTTTGAGATTATGCCGGAGACCTAAAAAAATATCCACAGTAACTGTCGGTAAACCGAAAAAATGCTGACAGAATTCAAATATTGTTTGTAACAAAAAATTTATAATCTCATTGCACACAAAGTTCTTTGTTCTCCTCATCTAATCAGCTACTAATGCTTATGTGCTTTGTTCAAGAGTTACAGAATATACTGTAAGTGGTTGTGAAATATACTAACGTCTGTAAATTTGTGAGGATTAATGTCATGCCCTTTGTCTAAAGAGTTGCAAATGGCCGGCATAGAGTCAATTGTAATAATGTAGGGACCAAATCCCTTTTCTTTGTTTAAATGCTTCAAGCATTAGTTATCTCCTATTCTTTAATCTCATCCATATCAACCCCTTTCCTATGATTAATGTAAAACTTCCGCCCCTATTGGATGGCCGTACAAAAGCGAAATTTTCTGGACAGAAAGATCAGTGCTAAATTACACCACTAACAGAGGCGACAACACTTTCCCAACACTCCGATCATCAATTCATCAAGACCAGTGGCGAAACGTTTTCTACCATTGTCGATATCTCAATTTATCAGATACAAGGAAATTACATGACCGACAGGCTCCTACATCAGCATCGGTGGCAAACGCTCCCAGCCAATATCATGCAATCTGAACGAAGCACAATCAATCATTCGTCAACGGTTTATTGTTGGTAGTCTTTATATTAATTACATATTGTTTCATTTTTTCACATTATTTGTTGTATATTTAAATCGCGTTATAAGTGGCGAAATTCGAATTTACGAACAGGTTTCGCGGAATTCGGGTCATGGTCATCAGTTATGAATTGACTAAATATCAAAAACATTAATTTTTATAAATCTCGATTCAAATGCGAAAATTCGTCAAAACATGATCGAAGATGTTTCTAGGAGCCGATTTGAAGGTATGTACCCGTTTCTTGAAATTAGGGGTTATAGGTCATCAGTTGTTAATTAATTTTGCAAACTGCGCTGTTCGTCGGAAAAATCGCGGTATAAATGTGGAAATTCAATAAAATATAGTCGAATATTTTTTTTAGCACTCAATTTGAAGGTATGTACCCGTTTTTGAACGTTTTTTGAAATTAGGGGTCATAGATCATCAGTTATTAGTTAATTTTGCAAACTGTGTTGTTCGCCGGAAAAATCGCGGTATAAATGTGGAAATCCGCCAAAATATAGTGGAATATTTTCTTTAGGACTCAATTTGAAGGCACGTTAGCGTTTTTTGAAATTAGGGGTCATAGATCATCAGTTATTAGTTAATTTTGCAAACTGTGTTGTTCGCCGGAAAAATCGCGGTATAAATGTGGAAATTCAATAAAATATAGTCGAATATTTTTTTTAGCACTCAATTTGACGGTACATATCCGCTTCTTGAAATTAGGAATCATAGGTAATCAGTTATTGATTAATTTTGCAAACTACGCTGTTCATCGGAAAAATCGCGGCATAAATCTGCAAATTCACCAAAATATAGTCGAATATTTTTTTTAGCACTCAATTTGACGGTACATATCCGCTTCTTGAAATTAGGGATCATAGGTCACAGTCAGCAATTAAATAATTTTAATACATACGAATATATATAAATCGCGTTATAAGTGTCGAAATTCGAATTTACGAACAGGTTTCGCGAAATAATGGTCATCAGTTGTTGGACGCAATTGTCATGGTCATCAGTTGTGAATTGACTATATTTAAAAAACATTAATTTTTTAAAATCGCGGTATAAATGTGGAAATTCAGTAAAATATAGTCGAATATTTTTTTTAGCACTCAATTTGAAGGTATGTACCCGTTTCTTGAAATTAGGGATCATAGGTCATCAGTTGTTAATTAATTTTGCAAACTGCGCTGTTCATCGGAAAAATCGCGGCATAAATCTGCAAATTCACCAAAATATAGTCGAATATTTTTTTTAGCACTCAATTTGACGGTACATATCCGCTTCTTGAAATTAGGGGTTATAGGTCATCAGTTGTTAATTAATTTTGCAAACTACGCTGTTCATCGGAAAAATCGCGGCATAAATCTGCAAATTCACCAAAATATAGTCGAATATTTTTTTTAGCACTCAATTTGACGGTACATATCCGCTTCTTGAAATTAGGAATCATAGGTAATCAGTTATTGATTAATTTTGCAAACTACGCTGTTCATCGGAAAAATCGCGGCATAAATCTGCAAATTCACCAAAATATAGTCGAATATTTTTTTTAGCACTTGTATTGAAGGTACGTACCCTTTTCGTGAAATTAGGAGTCATAGGTCACAGTCAGCAATTAAATAATTTTAATACATACGAATATATATAAATCGCGTTATAAGTGTCGAAATTCGAATTTACGAACAGGTTTCGCGAAATAATGGTCATCAGTTGTTGGACGCAATTGTCATGGTCATCAGTTGTGAATTGACTATATTTAAAAAACATTAATTTTTTAAAATCGCGGCATAAATCTGCAAATTCACCAAAATATAGTCGAATATTTTTTTTAGCACTCAATTTGAAGGTATGTACCCGTTTCTTGAAATTAGGGATCATAGGTCATCAGTTGTTAATTAATTTTGCAAACTGCGCTGTTCATCGGAAAAATCGCGGCATAAATCTGCAAATTCACCAAAATATAGTCGAATATTTTTTTTAGCACTCAATTTGACGGTACATATCCGCTTCTTGAAATTAGGGGTTATAGGTCATCAGTTGTTAATTAATTTTGCAAATTGCGTTGCCCGCCCAAAAATCGCGATTTAAATGCGGAAATTCGCCAAAATATAATCGATTATTTACCATTATGAAAATTTAGCGAATCAGCTCGAAGCAGAGGGTTGAACAATGTTTTGCTAAATTTTCAATGTATTCTTTTTTTTCGTAGCGTTATGTAAATTTAGCGAACCAAGTCAAAACCGAGGGTTGAACAATGTTTTGCTAAATTTTTTAATAGTTTCGCTAGATTACTGTGGCTTTATTCGTGTAATGTGTGCGGCTCAGCGTGAAAATTTCTCATCTCATCGCCGAATTTATGGACGAAGTGGCTCCGTGCACCTGAGGGCATTCTCCTTTCTGATTAAGTTAGTCTAGGTGCCGGTTAAATAAGGCATTTCTAGTAATTATACAGCTATGTGCTTCGCTTTTTTTTCGCCGCGATACTCGTCCGTAATCTCTAATGCAGTCCTACAGATTATTACGGTTCATATTTTGTTCCATTCGCACACGAATATCTCATTTCATGGCTATGGAAAAGCATGAAGCTAATACTTATTTAATTGCATTACTCGTTCGCAAATCCAAATTTAGCCCTAGACATTCGTATGGATTACATTTCGTCTCACTCGCACACGTATCTTATGAAGTCATGAAAATTTAGCGAACCAGCTCAAAACCAGGGGTTTGAGCAATGTTTTGCTAATTTTTCAATATGTAGTTGTTTATTCATAGCGCCCTGGAAATTTAGCCAATCAGCTCGAAATGAGAGGGTTGAACAATGTTTTGCTGAATTTTTAATATATTCTTTCTTTTCCATGGCGTTCGGGAAATTTAGCGAAGCAGGTCAAAACCGGAGGGTTGAATCGAAACCAGAGGGTTCGACAATGTTTTGCTAAATTTTCAGTATATTCTTTCTTTTCCATGGCGTTATGAAAATTTAGCGAGCCAGCTCAAAACGGGAAAGCAGTACCACATTTTGCTAGATCTTCGATATGCGTTTTCAGTTTCATGCCATTATGAAAATTTAGCGAATCAGCTCGAAAGCAGTGGGTTGGGCGGTGTTTTGCTAAATTTTCAATGTATTCTTTCTCTTCCGTAGCGTTATGAAAATTTAGCGAACCAAGTCAAAACTGTAGGGTTGAACAATGTTTTGCTGAATTTTTAGTAGTTTCGCTATATTACTGCGGCTTTATTTGTGCAGTGTGTTCGGCTCAGCGTGAAAATTTCTCGTCTCATCGCTGAATTTATGATCGAAGTGGCTTGTGTGCACATGAGGGAATTCTCCTTTGCATTAATGCTGATTAGATTAGTCTTGGTACCGATTTAATAAATTATTTCAGCAATTAAGTAGGTTATGGGTTTGTTTTTTTTTTCAGCGCGTTGCTCGCTCGTAAATTCCAATTCGGCCCGAGACATATTCGATAAGATATCTTAGAAATATTATTGCTATTACTGCATCATATCGATATTTATCAATTTAATGTGTTCCTACCACTGATTTTTTATAAATATATTGTCGTAGTGACCTTTTTTTATATTTTTCTTATTATTGTTGTAATTAATTACTTATAATTTCTATACTCGTTTCTAATTAGGATTTGTTAAGCAGTAGCATGTGGTTGTAAAATAACATTTCTGCTATTGGTAGTTTGCGCCAATAAAGTAAATGGTATTTTCGCTTTTCTTTGCTTTATTTCTGATGCCATATCTTTTCTACTGCTGACAATCTTATTTTTTAAAATGAATGTTGTTGAAATTTTTTTATATAAACAAAGTTGTTTGTTGAAACTTTTTTTTGGAAAAGCATTTGTGAAATTTTTTGGAAGAAAATATCTTTGGAATTTCTTTTACAAAAAAAATAAATAAATAAAATAAAAACAGATGATATCGAAAAGATGGTTACAACATACGCATAAAGATTTTTCAGTTTTTCTACTTTTTCTTCAGTTTGTGCTTATGCCTTTTAACAAATTAATGCTGTTACTGAACAACTAAATTCTTCCTCTGTTTTTCCTTTTTTTTAGTTATATTTTTGATAATATAAATGACAAAAAATAAGTTCGAAAAATGCGATGTTAGCAACAAGTTCCAAAATAAGGAAATGTTTGGGAAAGAATTTCGGAAAAATCAAATAATAGAAAATGATGGAGGAAAAAAAAAAGGGAAGTAATTGATAATTTAATTTCCGGTTTACTTTTTTTGCTCTCCTCTTCTTCTTTTCTTTTATTTTTATAATAAATGTTAAAATATTGAAAATTATAAAAAGTTTTTTTTACGAAAGTAGTGAGAAACAATTTTTTATTATCTTCAATTTTTCTATTTTTTGTATAACAATTTTTATAATCTTCAATACTTTAATGATATCAATTCCAATGAGTGAACATGGAAAAAAATGATTTGATCGATTAATTTACAATGATACGTGTGATTAACTTAGGCATTTTTGTAACAATTGCATGTATCTGTTCATAATCATCGCATTATTAGGATTTTATGGTAGTTCAGTATTTCTGCTGTTCACTCATTATCATATTATTAAGATTTCTTACGGAAACTTGCAGAATTAATGATCGAAAAAAATTCAACTCATCTTGCGATATTGCTTGTAATATCGTATTAACCAATAAAGATATATCCCTGATTCTTGACTTTCCCAAATTACAAATCAATCAGAATCTTCATGAGTTAATTTTACATCGTGTGATTAAATAGCCAAGAAACAGCTTCAAAAAAAGGAGACGTCCCTCACATAACAATAAATTTGCTTCAACTGCCACTATCTACATTTAGTGGCCATCCAAACATTAGAATTTTGCAGTGGCTTCGATGCTGCTGCACATTTCTAAAACATACATACATTCAGAAATTAAATTAATATAGATTAAAAATTAGATAAATAAAGTTAATGTCTTGCCAAAAGGTGATGGTTTGTTAGCAGTGAAAGTTTACGAGATTGCTCCAAAAAACTGTAGTATCATAAGGAGGATCCTAAATCACAAATTCCGCAAATCACTCATCACAAAAAGATCACTCTGTAACGAGTTGCAGTTCATCAAAAGAAATGTTTAAGAATGGAAAAATATCTATTGAGGAGACTCTAGAAGTTATAGGAGAGAATATAAGCATTCTAGCATCGAAAATGCTATCGAAAACGAATTGTCGACCTCAGATTTTGGATAGCATATTTCAGCAAAAAAGAAGTAAACGAGCAAACAACGTGGTCTGTTAATAAGGTCCGAGAATATTTGACAGAACTAGTTCTATTAAACGATGAAGTAATTAGAAGCCAAATTACTTAGGTAGATAAAATCGACGGAAACAAATTAAAGTTTACTCCATATCAGAGGAAGGAAGGAGGGAAAGAGAGGGGAAACTTCAGCCTTAATTACAATTAAACAGTCTACACCAAGTGATCATAAATTGACTACAGAATCAAAGGAAACTTCAAAGAATAGCAAAATTGGAAGACTCTATTCATTTTGTAACAGATATCATTAGTTAAGATAATGAATGCCATCTTTATCCCACAAACGCCAATGGAACGTTCGAGGAAAACTAATGCATGCATCAACTGTCTTCAAATAAGGCATGTGACAATCGAGTGCAACAAAAGGAAACTTCTTTCTCTCTATGTAAAGACTCTCACAATACTACACTGTCTCATACCAAATACAAAGATATCACGCAAACCGTGGAGTCAAACGAAGAAAAAGTGATTCAATAATAATAACAAATACAATGAAAAGAAACGCAGAAGAGGAATCTTGTGCAGAGGAATCGATATAGTCAGTTCAAACCGTCCAGAAATTCAAGAAAAAGCTTTGGCAGTATTCGACATTGATTCGCAATTATCCTTCATGTCTAAGAAATTAGCGAATCGATTAAATCTTCAACGGACGGAAGAAAAGCAATTAAAACCTTCATTTGGTGATAAGACGCCAAAAACATGTTTTACTACTAAAGCGGAAATCACGGTAAAAGTTGAAAAAAACATAATATTGTTTATAGCAATTATGATAGATTACAGGTAATTAAATTAAGCAAAAAAAAAATCTTCCATAAACACAGCAAGATCAACTGAATGGTCTTAAGTTTTAAAGAAGACTACCTGGTATACTGATTGGAGCCAGTTACTTCTTTGAATTTACCACCTAGACAAGGTTGAAATTTTAAAATCTGGATTCTCTTTACTCCGCAAAAAAATCGGATCCCTGAAATTGGAATTTATAAGCATTCAACAGCAATCAAATATGCCTGTGATAATGAAACGATATTATAACAATTTAAAAAAACGTGAGATATCTATTGACTGGGAAAGGAATCAAAGATCAAACTAAACGGCAATTGGAGTCTCTGTTTCGGTGGATTAAAAGATTTCAGACTGATAACCGACTGCTTCGTCGATACACTGAAATAACTTAACAATTGCAAAACAATCCCATAACATACATAATTGAAGAATTATCTCCTGACATGAATCAGGCTGGTATTATCTGTCATTTGCCTCAGCAGCAGTATTTACAACAACTAGTTTATGACGCATCAACGCATTGAAAGGAAGGAAAAGCTTAAATGCTGTTTGATACCCTTGAAACTGTCTGATTTGATTAGAATATGTTCGTTTCCGAACAATAAGAAATATGATAGTAGCTGATATTGAAAAAGCATTTCTTCAAACAGAATTACATCCATCAGAGTGGAATCCCATCTTTTTCCTTTGGTTAAAGGATGTTTAATGTTCAGTTTAATGTCACAAGAAAATGTTATCTTTTCAAGGGAATTCCATTCGAAGTAATATCAGCACCATTTTTATTTTTTAACATCATCACTGCTTTTTATTTTTCCAATTTCAGCACAAAAAAAGAAAAAAAGAAAAAAAGAACCACCAACTTTGCCCATCAAATATTTCAACCTATTCATAAAACTTTCATTTCAACTTACTGAAATTTTTGTTACTTTATTTCTCCTTCAAATCTTCCCATTCTTCCATTAATCATCTAATTTTTATAATAATCTGGCACTATTATTACGTATATCGAATACATGGGATATGAACTTCCAAAAACATTCACACAGATATACCAAGCTACATATAATGCTAATTTAATTTTTATTTTACAAATTATTAATTCTTTTCGCGTTTTTTATACAGTATATTATGCAAACAAAACAATTTTAAACTGCATACTTTTTATTAACGAAATATTTTCAATAAAATTGGTAGAGGGTGGATAAAAAAAAAAAAAAGAAATTCAAAAATTAAATTATACAACTTGTTTTTTGCATACCTTGTAAATTTCATATATAGCAATACTCATACATACAGAGATATATGTATTATACAATCAAATCAAAATTGATAAAGACATTACTTTTGATTTGCTATTTAAAATAATTCATGAAATTTTAAAAAAATTAGAAAAAAGTTGAAAAAGAACATTAATTTATTCCAAAATGCATAGACTGATAATATAATTATTTCTTTCAAATACTTTTTATTCTGTTTTCTATTTTTAAATATAGTCTGTTTTTGATCTATTGCCAGAATATTAGAATATTATCGAATGTCCAAAATATTAATGCTATTCAAATATGGCAGTAAAGTAGAAGCCTTGATAATTCTATTCAAGCAAACATATCCATATTATATTTATCAATAGATTAATTTTCTCTTTGATATTTTTGAAGTATTTACGTTAGTTGATTGCTATATTTATCATTTCTAATTTACAATCAAGAAAAGAATAAATAATTGCTGCTAAATTAGAATTACCAAGTTTATCTGGATAGAGAGGATTGGGCATTTTATTAAGATAAAGTTTCGACTTAATATTCTACTATTTCATCTCTAATCTTGGAAATCTACAATCATCTTATATTTTTTCAGATATCACTAAAGTTTGAAAAAAAATGCTAATTTTAGGATTGGAAAAATCTTAATTGAAATATTTCGAAGTGATGAAATTTATAACTTCAACTATTTGTAAAAACTGCAAAACATTGAATAAAATTTTAACTTTTGATGTTTGAAAGTTTAGTTAATGAGCAGAGAAGTTTAAACAAGAAAGAAGTGAAATAATACAATAAATGAGTATCAAAATTTGCCCGAATTTATAGTTGTCACAAATTGTGAAAGATATAATTATAAAGTAGTAATGTGCCTAAAAAAAAATAATATTCTAAAATGATTATTCTCTCGCAAGAAATGATTACAACTATTTTAAATTACTATTCAATTATTAAGTTTGTCTAGATAGAAAGGTTGGGCACTTTTATTAAGATAAAAATTTCAACTTAACATTCTACTTTTCATCTCTAATCTTGAAAATCTACAATCATCTTAAATTTTTTCAGATAACACTAAATTTTTAAGGAAAAATGCTAATTTTAGGATTAAAAAAATCCTGACTGACATATTTCGAAATGATGAAATTCATACTTTAATATTTGTAAAAACTACAAAATATTGAATAAAATTTTAACTTTTGATTTTTGAAATTTTATTCGATGAGTAGAGAAATTTAAAATAGAGAAAAGTGAAATAATACAATGAATGAGTATCAACATGATTTGCCCGAATTTATAGTTGTATAAATTGTACAAGATTTATAATTATAAAGTAGCAATATGTCTAATAAAAAAAAAAATAATAATATTCTAAAATGATTAATCTCTCGCAGGAAATGATTATAACTGTTTTAAAATACTATTCGATTAGTGTGCAGGAATTCTAACTCATTCAACTCAAATATGATGCGTTATTTGAGGCTGAAATAACACTAATTATTAATATTTCTGAGTTAACTTATTTATTATGATTTTTTTTGAAAGGAATTTCTGGAAGATGGATGGTTATCATTGGATTTCGGCAACTTGTAGTGAACCATGCAATAAGTATTTAATTTACTTATTAAACATCTTGAAACGCAAAATTAATTATGTTAGAAATTAAATTGATTTCGGTATGCAATAAATTAGTAACGATAATTATACAATTCTTTTCTTTGAAAGATAATAATCCGGTGAATTCATAATTCATAACTGATGATAAATTTAAGTAAACAAACAATCAGTTGCTAGGATATGTTAGTTAAGCTCTTCAAAACTTTTGTAATTCAAATGTTGTTGCAGAAAGTTCATTTGAAATCTCTGCAAATAAAATTAATTGATAACTTAAATGCAATCCTAAAAACTCATTATCAACTTGATTTTGAAGTTGATTTTAAAAATTTCAGTTAAGCAAATTTTTAAATTTTTCACTTTATATTCTTGTTCAGTTAGAAAACAATAGTTAACAGAGAATTTTGACGAGAAAAAACTTTTAATTAACAAAGTTATGAATAAAATCTATTTCGAAATATTACATTGTAGAAGTTTATAAAATACAATTATTTAAAATTTAAGATGATAAATTTTGTTTGGTAATAATTATTCTCAGACCAGCATTTCGTTGATGATAGTACTAGTATACGAAGAACTAATTAAATATTAATAGAATTCAAATTATGTAATCGTCAAAGTTTTTCGGAATGAAGTACATACTGAAATTTTAATGTTGTAAAGAGAAGGAAAATTTTGATAGGAATTGTTCGATAAAATTATCATTTATTATTTAAAGGCAATTGTTTGCTAAAAGACAAGTATCCTCAGCATTGTCAGTTTCAAATTTAAGGCAAATATTATCTTAAAAAGCATAAAAATTAAATTTTGATAGTATCGTCATTGAAAATTATAAATTTTGACGAGGAATTCAACTTTTGCAAATTTCTTTCTCTTTCAAAATTTCTAGGCAGAAAGTTAAATTTTTTCATAACTATCAAATTGTGTATGAAAAACCAGTAGACTAAATATTTCATCAAATTTTTGAATCTACACTATCTTTTTATTCATTCTTCATCTCATCAATGTCTCGTTTGCATTTGCCATTATTATTTCCGTTTCTTCATGTTTCTCAAGGTCAAGATTATAGCAGAATTAAAAAAAAGTGATGGAAAGAAGATTGTAGCAAATTTATGCCATAAAATTATATCTTAATGCAAATTTTATCATTTTTGATATTATTATTACTATTTTGCTTTGTATATTTTACCTAATATTATATAATATTTTGACAATTAAAAAATGGAGGACTTAACAAATTAGAATTTAGTGTTTTAAAGAATTCAATTGTAAATATTTCAATTTTTCTAATATTTTAAATTTAAATTAGGATTTTTCATAACATAAAAAATATTGAATTTCATCGATATAGTTTTTACAAAATAGGAGAGGTTTTAATCAAATTCGAATTATTTTTTTTTTAATATTTTTAATATAGTCAAAGAAATAACATTTCAAGCTTATTATCATTTTTCAGCCACGCTGATTTAGGGTATTATTTGCTAATTTTTAATCGATTATTACGAAATAAATTGAACGTAGCAGTATTTTATAACACTAATTTTCCTTTTTAAAGGATAATTTGAATTAAGTTTTATAGGTATACCAAAGAAGCATTTTTTTCTAAGTTGCCATAATCTGAGTTCGGATAATTCTCATCTTTCATCTCTTTCAATTAATTATTATGATCAATTTGATACTTTTATCCTTGAGCTTATCACAGATCGCTATAGTCACATAATTTTTATATCTGTACAGAAATTTAACAATTTAATTCTGAGCAAATTTCCCTACCTTCTACAATATTCTGTCACCTTTGTTGATCTCTAAAACAATCAACCATTGAGAGATCATTGTTCATCCATGTCAATCAATAATTTCTCTCTAATCCTTTTCATTACTTGTCGTCATTTTACATCCTCCTATTCAGCTTTCATCCGTCAATTTGCTAGTTTTCTGAAATTTTGAAAATTCAAAAGGTCATTATCTGTGCATTGTTTCGAAAAATGATTTATGAACAAATTTAGCAATAAAATAATACTTTGGAATGTAGATGATGTAAAATAATCATAATAATTGTTCTTATTATAACAGTTATGAGCGATGAGTGTTATGAAAAAATTGATTTTTGTTTATAGGGGCTGAAAATCGAAATAGGTAAATATGCGACGAAACTAAAAAGTATAAATCTTCGTGATATTATTACTGAAATTTATAATAAGAGAAATCAAATCTATTAATTTGCACTTCATTCTATTAAATTTTGTTATAAAAAATGAAACCGCTATTATGATGCTAATAAAACGGCATCATTCTCTTCATTTTTCTTCTGTAAGAAAAAAATTTTTTAAAATATTTCATGTAAATTTATTCATTCATCTCTTAAAATATCGTAAAATTTGACCGAATATTTTGATTTTTCTAATAGCTACGATTTTAAATTCCTTTTTCCTTTTATTTATCGTTGAGAACAAATTCTAAACACCCCTTTTTTTGTAGTCGATTTTACGATATTTAAATTTTTCCCTCATCTCACTTAATTGAGAGTACCACATGGCTCGAAAAAATGAAATCAAATAAATTTGAGCTTGACTAAGATGTTAATTGTTTAATTTTCCTTCAATTTTCCTTTCTCTGATCGTTCCTTTCCTTGCTTAGAACTTTCGGAATTTAAAAAAAAAGGAAAAAAAATTGCTTGAAGGAAAAAAACGTCCAACTGACATTTTCATGTTAATTTATTTCGATTTGCATTGCGCGCGTTTCATCGGGTTGCATATGTGCGGAAGTATCAAAATTCATCGCATCATTTTACGAAATAATTAATTAAAATGAAAAAAGAAAAAAAAAGAATGGGAATCAATAAAATACTACATTACTAATTCTTCAAAAGAGCTTTGATTGATTAATAAAATGCAAGTGGTTAATTACTAACAGCTTTAATATTTTTTTTTTTAATAGTCATAAAATCATAAAATGATAAACTTGTATTATAATTAATAATTGGTTACTGATTAGCAATCATGTTAATATATCTTGAAATAATATTTGTTATATTTAGCAACTGATTGCTAAGATTATGCGATAATTATCATTCAGTTTTTATTGACACTATCAATATTATAGCTGCATTATCGATAACAAAAGGATTAAAAAGATTTTAGAACGATCAAAACTTGTTTAGAGAGAAAATAGTATTCTTGCGTAACCTTAACCTTCATAAAAAAAATCAAAGTAATCATTGGAGAGAATCATGGAAAAGATATCGTTTCATAAAATACTTATTTTAAAATTAATTACTATCAATCATCTTAAAGGTCACAAAAGTCTGCTCTGATCTTTTTTATCAAGATATATTGATTAACAGAACTGCCAATGGCAAATTAGCATCAACTATATATTTTTGTGATTTGGATTATCAGCTCAATCTAGTCGAACATCCTTAGATATTTTCCTTAAATGCTTTGATAACACATCAAATACTCTCTCCATCATTGATGTTGTCACCTTGTTTTATCATACATCTGCTTGTTGACCTTCGAATCTAAACTTTTTCTTAATCACTTTCCCCATTTTGACAATTGATCATCGCAATCTCTCTTCTCATCTTCATTCACCAATGCATTTGAACATTCATTTCTCTCTCTTCTTTCCCAACAAATAATTTGGTCGAAATCCCGCCATAAATAAAATTTAATAAATGAAAAATGAAAAAAAGAAAAAACTAGTAGCGATTACTGCTCCTAATACATATGCATTTCACCTATCAATGAATGGCTGTTATTTAAAAGAATAAGTTAGAGAAAAAAAAGGTTTTTGATAACATTAATTTATCAAACATTAACAAAAAATAACCATAATTTTATCCATAATTATAAATATACAATTTTTTTCAAACAATTTTACATGTTTAGAAAAAAAAAAAATTTTTCTAATTTAGTTTTGCATCTTTGTAACAACGAAAAAATACGAGGAAAAAAAAGTACATATAGAAAAGGAATTGAAAAGAAAAATGTGTAGTAAAAAATGATAAATTTTGTGTTTTTACTTATCAAAGGTTTTATTCAAATTTTACACTCAAAAAAAATTTTTTTTATCATATCTAATTAGCATTTCACAATTGTCAACTTTTATTTATTTAATTATGAATGAGAAATGTAATTAATGGAGTAATAATAATTAATTCGAGATAAAAATTTCATAGATGCCTTTAAAATCAGTATAGTTAGAAAACAGAATAATGTTTAGTGATAAATAAATATGAAAGCAACATACACAAACATGCATAAACACATACGTAAACATACAGGCGCAGACGCATCAGCACGTAAGCAACACTTATAACTGGCATTAAAATATTTTTCAAAACGAAATTTTCTAAAAATCCATTTAGTCAAACAAATTTACGTTTAGCTATAAAATTTTCCTTCTTTCAAAACCAATTCTTGTCATTCATACAAATTTTTTCATCAAATTTTTTCAACTAATTATAATTTCAAATGATCAGCAATAAAATCTAAATAAAATTTGATGATAATTTAAAATCACTTTTGCTGTAAAAGGCTTTGTTTTTTCATTCCTTTCCAAAAAATTTAAATTTTATTATATGATGGCATTTATTTTGTTATTAAAAATCTCCGTTTCTTTTTTCCTCACTTTTTAAATAAATTCTTCGCATTCAGTTGTCTCTTTTCGTTTGTTTTTTTTTTTTTGGTTTTTGGAAAAAATAATAAAATATTTCGAAATTTCATATGAACTTAGTAAAATGCAACGTAATGGTGGAAAAATTTTGATCAATTATATCATCAGTATGCTTAATTAAAAGCAAACGAAGATGCCAGTAGAACAATGGTAATAATGCGGAGAGATCACTTTAAACAAAACACACACGCATATTTAGTTTAGATAAAAATTGATTTAGAATGAAAATTGACTTGTTCAATAATTTAATCTAAATTGAATATGTACGTGTGTTTTGTTCTGTTGGCACTTTTAAAAGATGTTGCGCAAAATTAATTTCAATAAATTTCATTTTAATCGAAACTTACTCTTTTATTTTTGTTACTTATAATCATTAAAACTACATATCACTATATATATATATATATATATAATACCTCAATATGACTACAAAATAGCCAGAAAACTAAGCTAAATAAAGAAAATGCTACGAAGTAAGCTTTCCTAACAAATTTTTGGTAATTTTTGCATTTTTTTCAAAATAATCCTCACTAATATTTTACCGTTCATAATAATTTAAGTAAATTACTGTATACAAATAATTAATGCATTCATTTATCTTAAAGTTTTAAACTGCTCAATCAATTAATTAATCAAAAATCAATTATTTTAAATCTGAAGAAGAAAGAAAAAGAAAAGAAAACCCATGAATTTTTTTTTAGGAATACAAACACAATTCTAACGTAATAACCAGTTCTTGAAATATGTTTAACAAAAAAAAAAAAAAAATCGGGAAAAATGAAAGGTTCATAATTGTTTTTCATAAAATTCCTGTGGAAATAAAGAATATTTTTTATAAAAAGTTTCACTGTTATGTCAAACAATTGATTTATTTCTATTCAATTACTTGGAAAAAAAAAGAAAACCTGAATGTCATTAGGGTTGGAACTGAATGTCATCACAGTTATTTTACTTTGAGCATTTTCAACTTATTTGTTGTTTTTTCTTCCTGCATTGCAAAACTTCTAAAATTTATATATATATTTATAGGTTTTATTCAAATATGTGGAAAAGAAAAAAGTGATTGTTTTATAAATTACCATTTCAGTTTGAAATGCATTTCATCAGATATGGTAATTCATTTATGA
Organism: Onchocerca volvulus; assembly: GCA_000499405.2. Classification (NCBI taxonomy): domain Eukaryota; kingdom Metazoa; phylum Nematoda; class Chromadorea; order Rhabditida; family Onchocercidae; genus Onchocerca; species Onchocerca volvulus. The sequence continues at coordinate 51,719 of HG738157.1, forward strand.
AATAATCTCAGAACATCATCATTATCGTAATTCTCAGTGTATAATGATAAAACGGGTAATTATATTTCTAAAGTTCTTAAAAAAAGTTATTGTAATATATTATCCAGCTAAAGTCATGTGTTTATTGTAAATTATTCATAGTTTAGATTGATTGATTATTATTGACTAATTTGAAATAGTTTCAACTAATTTTGTCAATAATCTTTAGATTATATTATCCCTATTTACTTTAGAATTATATAATGCCCTCTCGGTTCTATTCTTTATGGTAATTATATTCCTATTTATTAATTAGAAATTATTCTATTATAATCTTTATTAGCTAATTGTTAAGGAATTTTTTTTGCTATTATGAAAAAAATAAAAAAAAAAGGAAAGGAAGGGTATGAATTGCAAAAGAAAAAAAAGTGAAAATCGTTTTAAAAAAAAAAAGGAATTTCTTAATTTCAAAAGACAAACAAAGATTTAGCCATTTTAGGCAAATATCGTAGTAATTAGCATGTGTTTAGCATGATTACATTTAAAAAACAAAGATTGAAATTTTTATCGATTTCAAACAAAAAATGGAATAAGAATGAAAAATATTTGATAAGCGCATTCATAATTTTTATTATTTGATTCATAACAGTATGTAATTTTTTTATTGTTCCAGAAAGACTTGAAATTGAAGATAAAATTGTTTTATCGATAATTTATTTAGATATCAATAAATATTTAACTAATCGCACAATAAAATCTAAGCAGTATTTTAATGCATTGAATGAATAGTAAGCATAAAAAGCTGTAATATAGTTATTATAAAATTAAGCATTATTTTTCCTTTCTTATTAGGAATAATAAATTAGTGGTAAAAGAATTCTTTCATTGAAGAATAAAATGAACAAATTTCATTTTGAGAGGGAATATCGCCCGAAATTAATCTTTTAATAAAAATGTATGTTAAGTGAATTCACATAGATTCATTTTATCATTCCCTTACATTAACTTTTATCTATTTAAAATGTTTTTCGTATTATTATTTATAATTATTACATCTATATAATTTTGGCATTATTTTCAGAATTTTATTTATAAGGCATTATTTTGGAAAAAATTACAAACTTTTCAAGTTTCTAATTTCTTCCAAATGTTTGTTACATCCTTAAATGAAATATATTCCGTCACATTTAATTAAAATAAATTCAGACCTAACCTTCTACGTCAATATTACACGCTAGTTAACAATTCGCGGCCATCCATTCCGGATTTGCTGAACATTCACCAATCGATGCCCAAAAACGGCACCATTGATGTTCATCACAGTAACCATTCGGCAAACATTTAAATTTATTAGTTTGTGGCAATGATAATTGTGTTACAACTTTTGTAATAATTAATTAAATTGAAAAAATAGTCAATGAATTATTTGCTGTTATGCTTAACTAAAATCAATGCTAATTAAACCTCTTAGCCATCAATAAATCGAATTTTACTTATTATATGCTTTCTGTCGCTGAAATCGCGGGATAAAAGAAGAAAAATCAGTGATCCCTTTGTTTAAAATTTTACATTGCATATCTCATGTAGTCGATTGTAGAATCATTTTGTCTATCCAGTTAAAGAGCTTAAAAAAGCTCTCTATTATCATCAGCTAACTAAAGCACAATCTTATGCGCATCAAAGGCGCATACTTCCGAGACAACAAAGGATCTTTCTTGTCTCTACAATGTACCATGACCCCCTATCCACGAAGAAGATGGGATGGGGTCCTGATTACAAAATCATTTCAACCAACAAACTACCATCAGCTCGGTCGAGTGGACCAGTCGGTGATAAACTAATTCTTCTTCATTACCAAACCTATCTCCCCTCTTTTACATTATAATCTCTTCATAATATTATCGGAATTGAATTGTTAATATAATTGTTGTAATAATTGTTGCGTATGTTGATTTATAAATTAATCACAATAAAGGTTTTAATTACCCAAATTTCAGGTTCGTTACCAAGTAATAAACATCAAAATAGAAGAAACTGTGAGAATGGAATAACAAAATTCAACTTATTATTTTGTCACTATCAGAAAGAAAAAAAACGACAAAATTTTGGGGGTTGAGCCGGTGAAGAAAGACAGGAACAGAAAAAAAAGACAGGTAAGTTGTTTATTTGGCAAAAAAAAAAAAAAAAGAGATAATGGAAGCTGAAGGTAGTACTCCAACCAGAAGCATGAGAAGAAAGGATAGGAGGTCCGTGTCCTACCTTATCAGAATGAATTTGAATAAACTTGCATCAGAAGTTAAACTGATATTGGAGAAGGTAGAAAATATTTGTGCAGAAGAAATACAAGAAGAATTAAGTGAGGAAAGCAAGTCGAAGTCAAAATCATTGGAAAGAAAAAGGGTGCTCATGAATGGACATCTAAAAATAATTGATGGAATCATCTCCAAAACAAATGCGTTAGAAAAGGAATGGAAAGAAGCATTACAGTCTGTTAAAAACAAAGATGAAGATTACGAATTCGATTTATATGAATCATATTTGAACTCCGAAGAATGCTTATTTAGCAGCTCTCACAAAATGCATTATGTTCGAACCTTCCTAATTGAAAAAATAGACCGGATCCATCTATTGTGTGAGGAAGAATCAAGAAATGAAGGGCCAGACGTAAAATCAGATGTAAAAGAAAACGAAGGAAATTCCTTAACTGAATTAATTGAATAATTGGTGACAACAAGTAAACCTCCAGAAATAAAGACTGTGGAATTCGACGGAAATCCGAAACTCTGAAGTCTGCTTATAACACAATTCGAAGAAACGATTGATAAAAGAGAAGATATGACAGCTACAAGAAAATTTGCGCACCTACTCGGATGTTTGAAAGGAGAGGCATTAGAACATATAAGCGATTTAGCTGTCAATGAAGAAAATTACATACTTGCTATGAAGAATTTGAAGGAACGATACGGTGACAAACAAAGAAGAATCATGGAGTTATATACTATATTACAGAAATTGGACAAGTCGAATCGAAATGTGGTCGCATCAATCAGGGAACTATTGAATATCCTTTCCCAATTGAAAGAATTAGGAGAAAACATTGAGACAAATCAGCTGTGGACTACCATAACGGGAAAATTGCCGAATTACATCTTAGGCAATCTGATAAAGGAGAAGTTAAAGAAACCTGAATGGACGATGCAAGATACAATAACATTCTTAAAAGAATATATAAAGGTTACAGATATTCTAGAAGTCACAAACCAAATGCAACAAATGGAAATTCAGAAGAATATGCGGCACCTACCGACAAGGATGCTGAAACAACATGAAACGAGTACATCGACATTTGGTAGCTCCCAGAATGCCAAGTCCAAATCTAATTCTCAAGAGATGAAACGAATGACCATTTACGCGACAGCAATCAAACCCCGCGATGGGCAAATTTATGTGAACCGACCAGAAGAAAGAAAAGGATTGCTACCTTGCGTTTTTTGCAGCGGTGATCATTG
>HG738158.1:0-47729 GCA_000499405.2 Onchocerca volvulus
AGTGCACCATAATGGCTGAAAATACCGATTATGAAGATAATATTGCATTGGCCTGCATTTCCACGGTTAGCATTCCATCGAATATATTAATTTGTAACTTTGATTTAAATGATGATAAAAGATAAACAAGGTATGATGTCCTCCTTATTATCATCAACAAAATAAATCGGTATTTTTAGGGAAGATTGAAAGTATTGATAAGTCTTAAAACTCTTATCTTGTAAAAGTAAAAATCCTATCCCTGGATTACAATCTTTCTGATATTTAATTCCAACAAGAGGAATAAAGTCAAACACTTTCATACTGAATGAATTGCAGGTATCAATCTGTGGACTGATCAGCAACGGTTTAGCGTTGTATATGACACGCAAGATGTCACACTTCCGCAATGCTTTTGGAATTCTATGCAGCAGTTTTTTAATATGCAACTTTCAAGGTATATTTGTCCTCTTCACGTGGTCAACTATTGTCATAACCATGTAAGTTTCCTTTGTTTTTGAGAATTTTGATCGAAAGTTGCACTTGTTCCTTGGATATTTTTCCTTTCATACATAATCTCATTCTTCTGAAAAATTTTCAGAAAATCTCCATTATTATCATCACCAGAATTGTTTTTGGTACGACTAATAGGCGTTTTTGTGAATGGAGGATGGTTTGGAGCACTTTTTGTGCATTTCTTCATCGCCCTTAATCGATTATGTGCTATTGCGTATCCGATGAAATATAAAAAATTATGGTCAGAAGCAAAGGCCTTAGTCACTGGAATTTTCTCATGGATACTTGGAATGACCATTTGCATGATACACTTATTTAGTATGCACATTAGAATAAAAAAGATCGTTCCATTATTATGCATCAAATGATTTGATAATGCTGCATAGATCATACTTTTTGCAACACCTGTGCAGGAGAACTTTTAACCAATTTATGAGCATTAATTGATGTGCGTTGCTATACGGCAGCGAAACTTGAATGAACTCTTCAGAATTGAGCAAAGTTTGTTCCATTTAAAAGAGCTCTGGTAATGATTTCAGCAAATGTTGTTAAGAAGAGATCTATCAAAATATTGCAGCTTATCATTTCAATTTTAATTATAATATTCAAACAAATCATCATTTTCAGAATTCTCTGAATCGCTTAGCAAAATATAACAAGTGATGTAGATTACTCACATTGTTGATTACACTGAATGTTAATTTCTTTGTGACGGTTATGATAAGTAATTGTTTGCAGAAGATTGTTCGCTTCTGTTCGATGGAGAATCATATGATTTTAACTACCAAGATTCTTTTTATGGTAATATTTGTAGTTACAGTGATACAGGATTAACATTAATTATGGTAATAGCAAAGACATTCCTCGATGTCCTTACTTTGATTAAAATACTAGCATATCGAAAAGTAAGTTTATTCATTGACCAATAAGCGATTTACTGCAACTGATTTCCACTTCTTCATGCGTATTTTTTCTCTCTTCTGCATAGACCAACAAAATTGGAATGCAAACCAGATTGCAATGACTTTTTCCTGGATTTCAGACCATGCCAGGAAAATCAGCAATATCATCTGGTGCCCGAAATGAAAGAGAGATATTGTTCTTCAAACAGGTAATAGATAGAGATTCAAATGTTACCGAGAAAAAGATGTCCTGAAGAAAGGCCGATAGACGAGCTCAAATGAACATTAAAATCATTTAATTTATCGAGATGATCTTGTTCCCTCCTAAAATTATTTTTTCTTTTTAAGTTCGCAAAAATTAATTCTCCAAGAATGATAAAGCAGCTATTGCTGATTTGGAATTCCACAATTTATGAGCACACATTGCAGACCACAAAGTATAGTAATAAAATAATTATTCTTGTAGTCTTGTCTTCTCAACTTTATCTTCTTCATATGTCTCGCTATATTGGACGGTCATGAATTCCTAATTACGGATAAATGGCTCACGTTCGCAGCAAGCACAATTACATGGATCATGATGCAATCACTGGATGGGTATCTCATGATTTTTTGAACAAAATCAATAGATTAAGTTGATAAAAATCTTCATTGCTTACCGATTCTACAGTTATTCTGCTCTCACCTATTTCTACTTTTATGAGGTTTCAAGTCTATCAAAAAAGTTTCCCAAATCCTTAAATTTGAATATATAGAACTAATTTTGCTTATTGTATCCATTTTTCACAGTTATGATTTTCAGACTAATTTTCCTAATTTTCAACCTCAAAGTGTTTTGGAAGACAATCTGGATGGTTTCAGTTGCACCAGTAACTTATTATGGGCATCACATCGTCACAAGATTTTGAATTATCGTCTTGTTTAAATTCTTATTGCTGGATTGATCATCCTTAACTAAAAAAAGATATTTTTTTCTAACATTAATAAATCAAATATCAGCTTTCATTACAACAAATAGCATTTTGGCACTTTGTTTTAAAGGTGAAATTAATTGTGAAATTATTTTTTTTGTCTATTAAATCAATGAGCTTTAAAAAAAGAGCTCTCTTTCATCATGCTCTAATCACAGGCACATTCTCATGCATTAACAAAGGCGCATAATCCTGATATAACAAAAGATCTTTCTCGTAGCCCGAAATTGTAGCAGCATCCTCCGTCCAAGAAGAAGAAGAAGGTTCTGAGCACAAAAATCATTTCAAAAGATGGGCAGCAATGAGCTCGATCGTCTAGCTCGTGATATTGAATTCTATTATTGCTTAATTATATTTCTTTTTTTGCATATCATGTTCTCTTTATGAAATTTTTTCCTTTGATATTATCGAAATTGTATTTTTGATATAATTGATAAGTTCTTTGATGAACAAATTTATCATAATAAAGGTTTAATTACCCAGGTTTAAGGGCTCATCTTTAAGTGAGTAAAACAACAAAATTGAAGAAACTTGTGAGAACTGAAAACAGAATTCACTCCTACAATTTTGTTACGATTTAGTTAATACGAAGAGAAAAAAAAAAAAAAAAAACAACAACATTTATTTAATAAGGAAATGTTGTGGATTCTACTTCTGCAAGAGATTTGCTTGAGCTATTAAAAAGTTTTTTTTTTTCGTTTTTTTTTCCATCCAGTTCTCATCATTAACTTCAAAAGTATCATTGTTCATCGGAAATATTATCGAAAAAATATTGGATTCTTTCATTCAATTTGTTCTGCTTTTGTTTTCTCATTTTTCAACTATTAAAATGCGTTATTGTAATTTTCATGTAGAAACTGATGAATCTGAGTATCGTCTCTAATTTAAATAAAATTACCTGTCTCGCATTCTAAAAAATTAAAGAATAACGAAAATTATATATAATCGTTGCTATATTGACTTACACCAAATGGGTCGATGCGTTAGTGTTCATAAAAATTCGGATGTCTTGTGTTTCGTATTCATTTGTTACAGAAGGATATTTACAAGTCAAAAATTGTGTTATTTTCTGATTGAGCCCATTATTTCTCAGTTATATAGCAAACTGAAGAAAAAATTTTTTGTAAGGAAGGAAGATATTAATTTGACATGTAATGAATTGAAGAAAAAAGTATTAAAACTTTTACCAACTTTTTATCTCTAATAAACAATCGAGAGTATTAATTCGCAGACCGAAAAATCTCAATATTAAGAAATTCGTTATTTTCTTTCGAATGAATACAAACTATCATTTTTGAGAGGAGAAATCTGCGGAGAAGCACAGTATCTGTCCGCGAAATGATTAACGAAAATTAAAATTCTTTGATTTCGGCAAATCCATTCAAGACTCTTTGTATATGAAAACTTCCAATCAAATTCAGATTTTTGAGTTTCGATTTTTTCGGTTCCGTTGTGAGCTGACGCTCTGAAGAATATAATTATTTGCGAAATGGAGTTCGACATGACTATAATACAACTGATATTGGAAGACTAACTGTTTTGTCATTTTTATATGTAGGCAGTCATATGCATGGGTACGCTTAAGATGCAATTGAATATATTCAACACGTCCAGACTTATTCATTAAATTCATATGCATTTCAGCTTGGAATGACATGCAAGAGTTCTTAATTCCTGGGTAATCACCGATGGATAGGTATGACATCACAGCACGTGCTTTCAAACGGAAGCTGAAATCACTGATGGATTTCATGGCAAAACATGAAGTATTTGGATCAATGCTCTCTGGACGCATTCATTAGAAAATAAGCAAAGAATGATGACTTGTTATAAGCAAAGAGTGTTAAAGGTCAAAAAGCACGAATATAGTTTCAAATGGACCAATAAGTCAATGAACATATTTCCCACCAAAACGACAAACATGTTCTTCATCAAAAAACTCACAATTAACGTCTGTTAAAGCGAGGTCGATCACTTGTAGGATACACTGGAGATCGAGAGAAGAGGAAGAGCTCCGAAAAGATTTAAAAGATCGGATTTTAGAGCAGAAAAGATCAATTCTCCATAACAGTTTTTGACCGAGTAACAATTTGTAGTTTTCTACATCGTTGCAACGAAAGTTTTCCTACAACGATCCAGAACATCGCAGCGATAGCAGTTAATCGACAATTAAAAGAATTAAACCACTATTCTTTTTCTAATAGCAACACAAGAAGAACAATCAAGTGATTGTTTTCATTGTACGCAAAGAAACACTCCTCCATCAATCAATGAAATTTTTTTTTACGAAGGATTCGTTTTGCCCAACTCAATAAAATCAACTTTTCCGACGAATATCAATTACAAATTTATGTTTTATTTATATACAGATTTTATTCCTGTACAGTATGCTGTAGCATAATTTTTATACCATACAATTTTTTTTTTTTTTTTTGTATCGAAGAAACAAACATTAGTTGTTCAATATATACTTCTTTTTTGGATTGATTAACTATATTTTCTTAATATATTTGTCAATCGTACTTATTTATCGAAATCATTTGAAGAATTCTTTGTTCGGATTAAAGAGCAATTAGGAAAAAATTTCTTTAACTATGTTATGAATTGCTTTATTTAAATGTATAATAGGATTTAAATATGCGAAAAAAAAAAAAAAACAAAAAAAAAAGAAATCAAAATAATGCCATAAATCGAATATATGCGATATATATTTATTCTGATTAAGGCTTATATATCATTTCTTTCTTTCTTTCATTTCTTACTTTTCTTTCAGGAAAAATGCAAAAGAAGAGGTTCAATAAATTTATGGCAATCATGGTAAGATTAAAATCGATTTCGATATTGTTTTCAAAAAAATTCATTGAATTTGAATCACTACGCATATTTTTTTGACAATAAAAATGATTAAAATGATTTATTGAACATGAAATTATTTTCTTGTAATGAATGTGATAAATTATATTGTTTAGACAACATTGTAATAAATTAAACTCTGAAGTATAAGTTATACAAAATTGTTTGATCAATTTTTTTCTCATTTTAATCTAAATTATGTGATGGATCAATTTTCCCTCATTTTAGTCAAAAATAAAAGTTTTTATCTTCAATTTAGTAGCTGATAAATTTATACAGTAGAAGTTAAGAGCTAAGCAACTGTAGAATAATTGAGATAATTAAATATGTCATCATTTTGAATTATACTTTAGTAATGTTTACATTTAACGTTTTCAAAACTAGGCTGCGTTATCGATAGAGTGAAGTTTGATTGTATTCGAGTATTCCGATGAGGTTGTAGCGGGATATTTGCATAATTTGCATTTTTTTACGGTGTGAGATATCGATTGTCTTACGCGATTTACATTCGATTTACACGCAGTGTATAATTATGCAAGCTAAGAAAATATACCTATATTTACCTAAATTGGTTACTAATATCGAAATTCAAATAGGATTGTTATGAGGAGAAAAATCTTCTACTTTCTCCCTGGTGAAATCATGTCTTCTTTTTTGTTCTGAGGGATATTTTTTGATAGTAAGGATTGTGATTTAAGAATTGTTCATATATCTATCGCTAATATTATTTTTTGTAGATGTCCGATTCCGAGTGTAACAGTAACACCGACGGCTCAATAGACGATGATAGTTTGAATGACTTGGAAATGGACATGGAAAATAATGATGGACAATATCTTTCTGATGCGGGTAAGAATTTTGTTTTAGTTTATAATCGATATATGATTTCTAGCTTATAATCGGGGCCCGATGCAAATTTGCAATAATAAAGGACAGATCTAAAAATTTAATTAGCACTATTCAGCAAAATTTAAGAATTATCATTACCAAGTACGTGTAACACATTAGCACATTAGTTTCGTGCCTGAAGAGATTATTTTTGTTCAAGAAAATATGAGAGTAAGCCGTTTTAATGTGTTTTTGTTTTTATTTTTGTTTTTTTTTTCTTTTTTCGAAAAAAATGATGAGATTGGGGAAAAATAAAATAAGAAGGATGTCATGAAATCGATGTAGTTTAGGATGGGATTGAGAACAAACAGCTCTTCTTATTTATCAAGCATTACGGTAATGATTATCATTTTTGACAATATAGAAATATCAGTTCAAACCTGATAGCACAAATATTATTGAGTCATTGACAAATATTTTTAGTATGACTTCATGTAATGTTTTATCAGGTATTATAATCTTTCCGAGAATCATCGCCACATATGATGATATGGTTTATTTTCCTTTGCAGTGCTTTTCTCTGGATGAAGAAATAGCATTTTTTTCTTTTTTTTTCTTTTTTTTTTTTTTATTATTACTATGCATAATCACGAAAAGTTTGTATAATGTTTTTTGTTTCAAAATTGAAGAAGCGGCAATGGATGTGGATGAAGAGAACACTTCACCGTTTCAGAAGGAAATTTGGCAATTAAAACATCTGCCATATTATGAAGAAATGCAAAAAGAAGCCGACGACCATTTCAGGTATAATATGATTTAATTCTGGGAGGAAGGAAACTTCAGAGTTAGGAAACGAACAGAGATAAAATGCGGATCAGAAGTCAATTAATTCTATGTACTAAAACGAAAAAAAGTCCGCAAAGTTTTATTAAATTTATCTATAATATGGAAGTTGTAATATCAGATCTTATGAATTTTATAGCAATGAGCTGACAGATTCGATAGAAATATAATATAATTCAAAATCTAGGATTTTATTTCACAGTTAGCAAATGGCACTGCTCTTTTTTGAGATATTTATTTTTTATTTATATATATTTTGCGCAAGAAGTATTCCGTTATGAATAATCACCGCGTTGGTCACTTATCCGATATCAATTAGAAATTTCATGTTTCTTTTACAGGCACATTAAGGTTGGTTTGGTTCATGCTGTATTGCTGCGAGATATACGTCCTGGTTTTGTTCATTGGATATGTGAATTGGATAAGTGAGTTCTGTAATCCTATCTTATAAACAGTATTTCACATTCCTTTATTTCAGAATGTGTAGTTTTCATTTGTACTGTAATCATCAGATTATTAATTCTGATAATCTATTAGTAAACAGCAATAGCATCTAATGTTTTGCGAAGTAATCATGATAACGTAAATGTTATACTATTAATTTTCACTCATATTAGTTTGGTTTTTCGCTCTCGCATTTCTGTTGAATTAAATAAGTTTGAACTAATGAGCTAAAATTAATACCGAGTTAAATTTAGATATATCAATTTATATTCTCGCCGTTTTACAAAAGCAGATCATATCGCTCTAGTGAAGCTGTGCTATGCTTGCATGACAATGAAGGGAGCTGATTTTCGGATCGTGAAAATTTGCGCTCAATCCGTCTCAAATCTTCTGTTGTATGTTTCCCTAATTTTTGATTTTTACCTTATGGAAGGATATTTCTCAGAAAAAAAGTAATTGACTTCATGATGAAGAGCAGTGTTAGATATAATTTGATATTTTCATGAGTTGTTTTTGTCATATAACAATCTGAATAGTCATGATTATTTTCAGTTTTCTTTTACATAGATGATGAGATATTCGAGTAACTTTGGTAATATATTGTAGGACGATCATTAGCAATTCATATTTAATCTATGGTTTTGTAGGTTAGGGAAGTAAAAAATTTACATTTATAAATGCAAAAATGTCTTACTGTATTTCAAGTCGGAAAGAGTTACTGTCACGTGACGATATACAACTTGAATGGAAACCACTGTATGATATTTACGTTGAAGTAAGCTTCAAGAGTCTAGAGGAAGATGGGCTATTACTGCTTCCTGATGGGATGAAGACAACATTAGAGCAAGTAAGTTTTAAATAATGCAAATTTTTTTAAATATATGGCTTAAATATCCTGCGAATTACTTTATTTTCAAGATGCAAGTTTGCTTTTGGACGTAAATTGCCGATTATTTCTACAGGCTTTCTAATCATTTAGCTCTTCTTACTCTCGTCATTAAACCAGAAGAAATGCTTAATGGGCATAACTATTTATCTGTCGCTGCAGAAAAAGCTGTTAATTGATGCTCATTAAGCATTTCTAGTGATTGACTATGCTATTTATGATATGTGTTCACGTTTTGTGTTTTAAATACTCGTATCTTTTTTTTTTCTAATTTTCATTTCTATTGATTGGCCATGCTATTTATGATATATATTCACTTTTTATGTTTTAAATATCTAAGAATTAAATACGAAGCCACTTTAATAGTCAAAACATCGAAGAAATAAATGTAACCTCATTTTCCAGGTTATTATACATTGCAGAACCTACTTCAGCTTGCATTCCACACGAGAAATTCTAGATGAAGTGAGTTCTTTGATTCTTAATTCTGCATTTAATTATTTATATACTTAGTTCGAAATTTGACTAGTCAAATAATGATATGAAATATGCAGTTTAGTGAGGAAAAATATAGTTTGAAATGAGTAATTATATCGATTAATTAACAGTGATGTATTTGAGATGTAAGCTGGAGAATTAGGGTTAAAGTGTCCCTTTTTATTATCTTCGTAGATAAAATGTTGTGTTGTTTCTTATTAAAAAAAGGTTTTGAATTTGAAAAAGATGAAAAATGTTAGTCAAAATTAATCTATCAATATATACAATTGCTTATCAATTTTTTTGGAATTTTTGCTATACTGCTAGTACCTTGACTCTTATCAACTATAAAAATAGCTGAATCATATTCCGTTTAGTACTGAAAAGAAACTATGTAAAGATTTTACAATTATGAAAGAATAACTGTTGTTCTTTGTTGTTATCTGTAAATTCTTTTTTAACTTAACTAGGTTATTTTTTTTTTCAAAGGTACGACCCTATATATGTCCGTGGGATGAAAGCATGTCACGAGCAGTATGTTTGTTAAATTTATTCCTGCCGACTTGTATGGAACAAGAAATGCATGAGAAATACGGTGCCGGTTTATGGTTCGATGAAATGTGGCATTGGTTCACATCACTTGAAACAAATTCATCATATGAATCTAAGATGGAAGGACTTTTAGCCCGGTATAATGATGATTAATTTACATATTCATTTGGGATTGACAATTTTTTAAAACTATTTTTCAATTAAAAAAAATCTTTCTAGCATATTTAAAATAAACTGCAAAACAAATTTAAGTTTTTCTTTAGATAATTGACATTATGTATATCGAACATTCGGTGTACTTTCAACAAGGAACACTGCATACAATGTCCAGATAATTTTAATGCTGTCATAAGTAATATGAAAACTTGGAAGAAGAAACCTGAGAACAGAACTTACGGGACATTATTAGAAATGAATTGACGAAGAGAATCATTAGCATTATTTTATGAAAAAAAAAAAAAAAAAAAACAACTGCAACTATTTTATGCGATATATTTAAGCTTAGCACGTGAATGTCCTGGATTAATCGATTGGCATGATAAACACGACATCATAATGACACGGGTATTACGAGCATTAAATTTGGAAATAGGGCAAGGTACTGAACGAGTCAATATTTGTTCGGCGACTTCGTTTCATCTTGATCATGCTGCCATCTGGTTAGCTTACATGCTTGGCGGACCAAATAATGGGTTAGTTTTCCATCTTAACTGATTTACGTATAATTTATACATCAAATAGCTGATTTAATTTATTGGTTCTTATTTAAGGAAAGTAGCCTTTATTTTTTGCGTTTATATATCTGATTCGCTTTTTTCTCGTTTATTGCCATCTTCTGGATATCAAAAAATAATAATATTCTGCTTTCTTCAAGCCGAAGTTTATTCATCGTTTTATCATTTTAGAATCCAGAATCATCTCACCCGACTTTTCCGGTCATTGGAATCTTACTTTCATCCTTCAAATTACGGTCATCATTCTATTACAATACTCCATTTTTTGTTGAGATTGGTGAATTCTGTATGCACTAGATTACACAAAGAACGACACCAGAAACCTAGTTGTCATCCACAGGTTTTTTCTTTTTTTTTTTTTGCAAGATAAAAGATTCTTTTTATGTATTTTCTTTTAATCATGTGTTTTCCATGTTTTTCAAAAATAATTTCTTCATTTGTTAGTCAGTTACGCATTACGAGCTGAATAAATATTGCAATTTCGGTTAGGTTTTTCTCAGTAACATTTCTAACAGCTTATTAACATCAAATCTACTTTTTTATCTAAATTGATCCCGTTAATGTAACTCTATCTATCTGTCATCTTGTCATCAAAAAAAAATTTTTTTTTAATCATTTTTTTTGAGTATCTCAGTACTTGTAAAATTTTTAGTTAATCTAAGCTGCTATATTAATCATATGTATTCATCATACATAATAAGCATATAGCATGAGACATATTATATAATAAGCATATAGCATGAAACATATTATAATTTTCTTATATATTTCATTTAGGTTCCATCAAATCTTCGTTTGACAAACGCACAATTAGATGAGTTTGTAGAATCTGTACTGCCATGTGCTAAGCTTGCACTATTTGCGAAATACAAAATGGAATATGCACCGGCTATAATTCGTAGTTTATCGCAAATTGCACCACGGATCGTTGTACCAGCGGTCCTTGATTTGTAAGTATTTTCAAAGCAGTAATCTCCTAATCTTATGTATAACAATGATTCCAAAAAAAGCATCCAGAATAAACACGTCTTTTATGGTTTTATTGCTCTATATCGAACACAGGTTATGTTGGTTTTTTGAGTTTTCTTCTTTTTTTTATAGGAAACTAAAGTTCGGTGAAAATATTCAAACATTTGCCACATTTAGCAGATAAACATCATTTTATTTTAAACTCAAGATAATTTTATATTGTAGGGTATATCCTGCCCTAGAGACAGTGGTTGAACCTCATCGTTTGGTGCAATCAATGAATGCGCTAATAGCAGTTTGCGTTACATTGGTTCGTGACGATTCCAATTTGGGTACTCGCAAACGTGCCCCGCTGCATACAATGGAAGAACTTTCCGACAAACCATATCGCAGTCATGCCATTGCGCTTCTTAATTCAGTTCTACCCGGTCTGGATGCCAATGATATCTCAAAGATGTTACTGACATTTCAGGTTTTTTTTTTTTTTTTATTCATATATGCAGTGCTTAAATAACGAAAGAGAGATTCAGTCATTTTCCAGTCTATTAGAAGTAAAGAAGTGAAAAATAACTCTAAATAAAATCAGAAGTTTTTCTTCTTATGAAAAGTTACGTTATGAAATTAGTTAGTTACGAAGTTATGCGCGAGAAACTATCTAATAGGCTGGCGAAAGAACGGGATAAGTTTGATAACTGGCTTCCGGATTAATTTCACGATGATAAGTACAAGACGACTGCATTGCCCAAATTCAAATCATGCGGTTTGGTGTATTACATTGAATAATCAAATAATTATCGCATGAAAATATTGATCGCTTGAAATTCACTAACTAATAATAAAAGACAGTTCGCAAAATAATTTCTGGAATAAATGCTAGCATTACAAGCTTTTCTTCCAATGACTGTAAATTCTTTGTTGGTTTAGATAATAAATTTGCTGGTAACATTAGTGCCCATTGTTGACTGTTCGGAAGCTGTCCATGTACGAGATGATTTAACAGAAGAAGAACAAGAAGTCTGTTCGGCAACAGCAAATTTCGAAACAATCGTAGAAAATCTTTTGGATAAGTGAGTTCAGTTTCATAGTTTTTTTTTTTTTTTTTTAATAACCCATCTAATATCGGATTTTTTTACATTTCTTTCATCTGTACAAACTTGTATTTGTTTTTAGAATGATAGAAATAATTCATGTTTTCACGGGAGGCGCACCAACAGTAACAACAGTACAAGGTTCATTGGCAGCTAAATCACAATCCAAGTTATCGGTGGAAGAAACGGTGATAAAACGAGGCATATTTTCCGTATTTCGTGCTCTTCTTGGTAACTGCAGCACATCAATTTATAAAGTGAGCGTTTGAATTCTTACAATTGCTAAATATTTAAGGAATTCATATTCCTTAAAAATTTGAGATTCTGTTATTGTGATATCAACGATATTAACTGTTAATTTATTTACATTGTTCAGAAATCGATTTCCTTGTTAAATATGTAAATTGTTTGTATCATAAAATTAATCTATCACTATAGAAGGACAACTTATTGCCATTATAATTTTTCAATGATTTGAAGATAGCAGTTGCTAGTTGTCGAATCAAGTAAACCAACTTTTCTTTTAAGAGCGATTTGGTATTTATTTTGCAGATTGCTATTCACAAATTATATGATTTTATTTCTACAAATATGTATGATAGCCGTTTAGCTGCAGATACCGTTTCAGAAATGATTTTCTGTGCTGTTCGGGTATATTTTTGCATGATTTTTATAGCAAAATTTAAAATTTATTGTCTCTTGACTTTTTTAAAATGAATTGTATTTGAATGACCTTAGAATATTTGTCTAAATTCTTAAGTTCACAGTAAATTACAATCTTCAAAATCCAAATTATTTCTCATCGATTAAATCTATCTAATATTAAAATATATATAGGAGGAATTTTTTGTATTTAATTGGCCTTGCATACAACAGCATTAAATCATGATTTCTTCAGACAAATCCGCCGGAGTCCCTGGATCTGTTCTTGGATCTTATCATACAAAAATTGGTTCCGCTGATAACAGGTATATATCATGCCAGTTTTCCGTTCATTTAATCATTTGGATATTCATTTTTTCTTTTCTTTTTAGCATAACAAAATTTCTTTTGCTTCCTAACACAGCACAATTAATATGGCGGCCTGATCTAAGTATTTACCCATCTTACCAAATTCTACTAAAAAAAAAATTCTGGCAAACGCTTCAAATAAAAGGACTTTTTTATCTCATACCATGCATCAATATTGAAATGGATAAATCTTTTAATAGCTGTCATCGATACTACTGGGAGATTTGATGAGGAGAATATAGTTAAATCTTGAAGTAGACTAGACGAGCTAAGATAATTTGCAGGCTAACATATTTATTTATTTATTTTTCTGCGATGATGAAGTTAAAGGGCGATTCTTTTACTGAAGTGCAATTTTTTATTTCCAGAAGAAGCTTATGAGGAAGAAGAGTTGGATTCCACAATGGTGTGGTATATTGTTTTAGCTTCGCAGCTTTTTAGAGTATCAGGAATGCATATTGTATCACACAAAGAGAAAATGTTAAATTTGTTGCGAATGATTATGCCCTTGACATGTCGCACAGCATGTGAGGTAAATTAATTTCTTATTTTTTCCCTTTCTTAGGAAAATGTAAAAAAGTAAAATTTCTAAAATAGCTTGAATAGTTTGCAGTGTCATCCGAATAATTGTTGAAAGAGTTCAATTGGTGTTATATCTGCAAGCAGGTAATATAGGAAAAGCTACACTTTATATGGATTAATAATAAAAGAAATCATGAAGTTTAATTAGTCAAGTAAAGACTCAAGTTTTTTCATCGTTAAAAGCTTGTGTGAATGAGGAAGAGAGCATGAAGCCGCCCCACTGAGTGCAAACATGACAGAAACGCTTAAAAATGGGCAAATTTATGAATACTTATATTACAGCTGTCATGCAGTGCATTGGAATGTATGTTAACAGGATTAACAAGCATATATACTGATACCAACGAGCAAAGACGTGAAAAGCTCGACCAACCCTTTGAAAAGTATTTACCTATAAGAGTTCGTTTTATTGTTTTTTCCTTTGTAAATCAATTAATTTCATCAATTGATTTTTTATTCATATGTTTATTAAGGTTTTGCAGTATTTATAGTACATATTCTAGACGATTTTAGGATTTGGAATAAAAACTGAGCTTGAATTATGGAAAATCACTCGTTTTATGAAAGACAAATATTCCGTCCTATGTTTAATTCAAAGGATGTTTATTTTTGCAGGATTGGGCAAAAGTAGCGGATAAAAAAACTTTTCATCTGAAATGGCATATACCAACCGAAGAGGAGTTTCAACTGGCACGCGATGTTCTGGACGAATTTTTTTATCCTGAGCTGGAAAAATTAGCAGATGCAGATTCTCTTTCTAAGTAACTCTTACTTCCATGTTATTTATTTGCTCTGATTTTTTGCTGTATGTTAGTTTTCATCTTACTTTTGTCCAGATTTTCTTCGAGGTACAAAGAATTCTAGAAAGAAACGAAAAGCGTAAGAATTTAATAAGAGAAGTTTATACAAAAAAGATGATTCGGATTGATCTAGAAGTTATATTTTTAATTTTAGGACAGAAGTGCTGAAATCTTTGGAAATAGTAGGTAGTTGCCTGGCTGGGGCATCAGCTGCACTACCACCTTTCGATGGAAAATTGATTCCGTTGACAGATTCGCCAGTAAAGGTCTATCCTTTTCAGTTTATCGCTGCTCCAAGATATATAAAAGGTATGGTTTACCATATACTTAACTTTATTATTTTATTTTATTTTACCATATATTTTATATTATATATTTTATACCATATCCGTATATTTTGTAAATGTCCAATTAGTAATTCTCGTCTTTATGACTTATAAAATTGATTTTGCTGACTTTGCAGAAATAACCCACAAAGGAAAGAATGTACGAAATTTTGTGTTAAAACGAATAAAAAATGTTGCGGAATACTTGGTACAAAATCGAGAAAATGATACGAAATCCTTGTCTGCTGTGTGCAAAATTTTACATATTCTCGTTTTTCAGCGTGGAATTGATCGGGTTGGTTTGTATTGTTGAATTTATTGATTTTTCTTTTTCTTAAATTTGTGAGAATTGTATGATTAAAATGAACATAAGTAAGAAAAAAAGTCTGCAATTTTGAAAATTTGGTTAGAAGTTTCACAATTTTGAAAAGACGAACGATCCTAGACTTTATCGTACAAAAGATATAGGAACTTTGGGACCTTACTGAAGTTGGTAAATATATATATAATTGTCGAAAGAATCAAGATCATTACTTACTGATATATTCATACTAAGTCTTCTGCAAATCGAATACGAGTGCAGATTTATTTGTTCGAACGAATTCAAATGCTGTTGTAAATTTTTTCGTTGATTTGTGAGGATTTTTGCTTTTTATTGTTCATATAGATCTTGAAAAGCTTTTGCTTGTCTCATTCTATGATACTGATCAATGATAATAATAGAATTCAATATATTTCAGGCGAAATTCGATTTGCAAAACCAAAATTACATATTATCGAAAAGAATTGTTGGTGATACGGTACAGGGAAATAAAGCAAATATAGATCTGGTCACCACCGAATATCTTATGCTACAGCATCACGTTAGCATTAAGAATTATGAGTTATTGCCTTCTGAGCTTTAAAATTCTCGCTATAACGTTTCCATCAAATTTGGATGCTAGCAGAATTATTGCTAAAGATTTTGAATGGAGCAAGCACTGAGTTTTATTGATACTGCATCATTTTCGGGATAATTTTTGCTTTAAACTATTTTTATTCAAGTTCATCTTTTCTCCTGTAAAGTAAAGACATATTTAATCGCTATTTTGGGAGATAATATCGAGAATCTTTCCACTCTTAAATATTTTGTGTTGTTTTTGGGACTGAAAAAAACCAAATTATAGAAGCGAACGTTGACGCGTTCTGGATATTATTTTACCACGCAACATTTGGAAGTAATGAAATTACTGGTACGATTGGGTACAAGTCTATATAGTGCTGTATGTTTTCATTATTTTTATGATTTTATGGTTAAAATAATGTGGTTAATCTTAATAAGATACAATAAACGGTATAAGTTCCATATTTTTATCTGTGAATAGGTATGAATGTTTAAATTTGGAGAATGAACTAAAAAAAATATCGATTATAATTTGTCGATGTAAATTAGAATATCATGTTCAGACACGAATTGATGCGCAAAGAATATTAGATGGCTGTGTGCAAACATTTCCTTATTCATATTTACTTGTGTTGGACGATATATTGGCGTTTCTGAAGGAATCACCGGATATATCTCATGAACAATTCAAAGTGATAATTATTTCTCAAACAAATTGAGAATATTACGCAGTTTTAATGATAGCGAACATGAGCTCTTTTGAAGTGGATGAACTATGGGAGTCTCGTATGTTCTTTTTGAGAGGCTGTTTTAAAGCCATATCTGATATGAATTTATATCACTGCTGAAAACATTTTATAATAAATAAGCTGAATGAGATTCGAGATTACAATTGAGCATTTAATGTCAATTAAACTGGTTGTAAAATATAAGAATATTTTCACGCCACTTTTTTTTTTGTAGGGTGCATTATATATGCTTTTAAACGGTAAGAGATTGGCCATTTGTGTTCGACAGAATTGGAATACATTGTTACAAGTATGGCCAGCACTTATTGAGGCCCAACATTCGGAAAAACCTTCCGTAATTGGTCTTTTGGAATTGGCTCAGAACACTCTAGTTGATAATTTCGAATCATTCCAGATCAATTTTTGGGTTATTTATTTATTTATTATCTCCTTTTTTTTTTCTTTTTTTTTTTTTTTTTAATGTGGAGTTCTTACAAATGTGTTATTATTTAGGAAAAATAAAAGTTAATATAGGCCATCAATGATAGTCGGAAAGATTAGTTCATATTTATATTTCAAAGGATAAATTTTTCTTCATAATGTCGAGTAAAATGTCACTTGTTTTACTTTTTGCCCCGAACTGCATAACTGTTCAGTATATTCGCTGGTGTTTTATGAATGATTGAGTTCAATGATATATGGATATTATTTGATCTTTACGCTAAGACTATTGGAAATTTAACGTTATACTATTTTATAGCTAGACTTTTACATTAATTTCTGCTTATTATTTATTGCGAATTTCTTGCATTGTAGTTGCCGGATGGACCAGTTGCTGCTGCGCGAGAACTATACGCTGCAGGTGGTGGTGAGAATATACATCAACCAGCATGGCCACTACCTACTGATGAAGAAATTGAAGCTGCTGTTAGGAGAGAAAATACTGCATGCAAGAAAAAAGAAAAGTAATTTCAGAATTATTGAAGTCAACAATAGAATTTTGAGCTGTTGTTGAAGAGTTTTCAGATTTCAAAGTGAATTTTTAGGAATGCCTCGTTAATTAGCATGTTTTTGAAAGAACATCAATTAAACTATCACTATCATATTATGCTGAAACGAAGTATGCAAACCGTAGAATTATTCATAGCATTTATCTATAAATAGGGCAATCAGTTTTATACTTATTATGTTCCTTTTTTTTCATAAGTTTTCTATTTCGCTTGTTATGATACAGATTGTATTATTCACTTTGTGATCGTTTGGTAGCGCTCAGTACGGATGCAAATCTTCATTGGCGGCATGTTGATATGGCACAATCTTTACTTTCGTTACTCGTAAGACGGGATATGCCTTTTCCACCGGATGCAGTTAAGTGAGTTTCCAGGATGATTCAAATTTTGGCTAGTCATTTGAGCTAGTTGTACAATATTTTAAAAACTTATATTATATGCTGCTTCATACTGTTTAATATTTTAAAGCATTATGACTGTTTAATATTTTAAAGCATTATGACTTCATTTCCGTGTTTCTAAGAAATTAGAATAGATTAATCAGGGATTTAGAAAAATGCTGATAAGATTTCGATGGTATTATTTTCATAGATCAAGTCGTGCTGATGCCATGAATTTAGTGAGAAGTTATTTTAATCATTGTTAAGCCATCTTTAGAAGAAACTATAAACTCAACTAATTCAGTTTTTCTTAAGATGTGAAACACTTTGATGAAGTGCCATTTCATTTATATCAGTTACATATCTTAGCGGGATAATTTAGTCGTTGTCTTTGTTTATAGATTGTTTATTCGGTTACTTGTAAACGACACTGTTAAAACAAGACGCATGGCAACAGGATTGATAGCTGCCTGGTTACGTATCACGAAACCGCAAGCAGTAAAAATACCTTTTGAAAATCCAATTGAAGTAATAATTGTATTATTTACTAAAATAAAGAAAATTTTTATACTTTCATTATGACTTATCCAAGGCAAATGAGGCAGTTATTGGAATGCGCCTTTATCTTAGTAGCACAGGAATGTTGTATTCAAATTTTGGTCAGCTCTAGTGATGATCCAGTTAGCCTGAGAATGATAGTTATTTAGAAGAGTAAAGAAGTATTTCAATCCATTGTTCGTAACATATTCATTTTTGAAAATTGTTTGATTCCCCTCACGGTTGAATTTCTTTTTCTATTTTTGCAGGGAGAAAATATTGGCCCTGGAGCAGAATGGCCCATAAAATATGGCTTCCGAATGGACAATATGATAACAATGTATAATAAGGAGAAGTTGCCGTGGACAGCAAAAGACTGGAATGCTACAATATTTTTCAATAAAACTCATTGGGGCTTCTATACCTGGCCAAAGTAAGGTTTATTATTTGTCTTTCTCAAAAATTTGAGGCCATCTTTAATCTTTTCTCTAAATGTTAGTGTCGAAATATTAATGGAAGATATAAAATAGTAATATATGCATATATATATGTATATATAAAATATATGCATATATTTTGGGCGGATCTCGTATTTCTTTCAAATGAGTTATATTGCGATAATGAATTCCCTATGATCATCATTCGGATTTGTCGTAGTATTCTTTAAACCGATATTTTACTGTTTCTATTGTTCTGAAATTGAAAAAGAAATCATGCTGTTTGATAGTATAATAGCTTCTACTTCTGATGGTTTTCATTGATATTACCAAACAGTGATTCTTGCTGAAATACAAACACTTATAGATTAAGCTATTTCCATTTAATCATATTGAGAATTCATAATGTAAAATATCTGAAGGGTTCTGAAAGTGTATGCGCCAGCAAATGAGCAAAAAGCTATTAATCGCAAACTGGAAGAATTAAATGAAACTGAACGTTTCGTTGTGGAAATATTCTCTGATGATGAATTTGCGGAAAAATTTCGTCAGTATATGAGCGTTGAAGAGAAAAAGGGTGAAGAAGCATTCGATGCCATTGCATTCGGTTTATTTTACGTCAGTTTTATTGCTCTTTGTTTTATTAGTAATAATCAGTACTGCTTTTTTTAATCTATTTGCTGAAATAATTGTTAGTGAACTACAGCGATATTGTAATTCATGAGTGAATTAAGTGGAATCTTTTATTGCTGACACTAAGTTTTTTTTTAAGAAAACCCATGTATTGGCATATTAGCGTAAAGTTGTAGAATTATTTGAAGATCATTCTGTGATATCGATCCTTTTTGATGTCTCAAGATTGGCAGTTAGGATATCCAGATAACTTTTAAAATGATTGTCTTTCTTTTTCGTTTTTTTTGAAGGTCATTTTGACTAATTCGATTATCGTGTTCAGTGATTTTTATTGCCATTTAGAATCATTATGAGTAAAATTAGAAACGATTCATGCTCCCAGTTTTTATTTTGAGTAAAAGAAAAAATTTTCTTTTCAGGGCATATTTAGGAACTACAACGATCTTCTGCTTCCGATTTTCAAGAAACATTTGGAAATTTTGCTGACAAGTGATAAGGTTACATATTTTGTCTCTTTATTTTTCATGCTTCAGATTAATTAATATAAGTGATGTGTGTTCAGAATCTCTCTTGATGTATCAAATTCGCCGCAACTTATTGATACATAATTCGTAATAAATATTTTATTTTCCTTTCTCATTCGAAAAACGATATAAGGACAGACTTTGAATATTATTTTCCTTAAGTTAACAAACCAAGTTTTTAGGAAGGCGATCAACGATTAGCATCAGAAATGGTTGCCGGATTGTTGAATGGCAGTAAACTTTGGATGTTCGAAAAGATTTCAGCAATGTCGAAATGGCTAAAACCTTTAATAAGTAGTTGTTTGGAAACAGTAAAAACCGAAAATGTTAAGAATTGGGGTACAGCTATTGCGACAGTTTTCGGTTCGGTTGATCCGAAAGCGCTTTCATGGTTTATTGAAATGCTTTTTGAACTTTGTATGAAGCCAACCGACAGCAGCTTTCATGCTACTACGTATGAATTTTTTCCATCATTGATATTTGTTTATTTCCCAACAATGAATGCATTTATTTTTCCAGTTCATTATGTAGGACAACTTGATTAATGTGAATAATTGTTCAGTTTAAAAAACTTAATTATCAAGTATCAACAATTCCTGTAATAAAATTGAAAAGACTATTTTTTACTTTATTGGACAAAATTGAATTAAACAATGGCAGATCTTTTTTCTGGTAGATGCTTCCAAATGGACGGAAGTATAGAATGCACATTCATATGCTGTTACTAATATCAAAAAGGAAAAATAAGATGAGAATTGAGAAAATAAATAAATTTTTATCATGAGATATAAAACCGAATGAACAGTTGAACTTTCTAGTTATTCGTTTAACATGGTTTCTAGAGATATGCCACACGTGGTCAATAAAATAAAAAACTGCTACATTTTTGTTAAATTCATACATAGGTTGATTATGGTATGCAGTTAATGCTTAATGATTTGTTTTACATATAAGTATGTTATTCAGTTTTGATTCCACTTTATTCAGAAAAATTTTGGCTTAATTTCATCATTTCATACATCGTGTAATCTAGTAAGGCAATATTGCATCTTACTCAATCATAGAATTAGCTAAAAATCATTTTCGTTTCAGACGGATGTATTTTTTGCAAGGTGCTTTAAATCAATGTGAATGGCGAGTTACGGAACTATGGAATCAGCTATTTCAAAAATGTTTGGAAACTATGGAGGAATCATATCAAAATTTACGTGAGCGTATTGGGTCGAGTATTGCTACCATTGTATGGTTCGATTTGGCTCATTTATACATCGATCCACGAATTCCGAAGAAATTTCATCCAATGAAAATTGAAGATGCACTGGGCAAAATTAATGCAAAAGTATATTTTACTAGAGTTTTTTGTTATTTTTATTGGTTTATAAACTACTGAAGCGTTTAACCTTTTTTCTTTTTTTTTTTTTTTTTTAATACTCTGAACAAATTATTAGGATTTAGTATGAGAACTTTGGATGCTTTGACTGAAGAATGGATAGAATTATGGTACGTTAGATGAGAACTTGGGTTAGAAAAAGGAAATTATCGAGACTTAAATTTATAAGCTTCTCTTATTGTAAGAAAAAACTCTCTCTCTGTTTGATGGACATCCCATATAATATGTAGAGTTGTTCTCATTAAATGTAAACCAGTATAAATTAATTAAATAGTATTATAGAGATTCATTTAAATAAGCAGTGCTGCTAATCTGTTTTACCCATTTTGTTGCAGTTAGAAATTTTATGGTCTGAAGTCGCAACTGCGAAACGAAATGGAGACGAACTGGATGATATTTCTATGGATAGCAGCTTGGAGATTATTAATGGTGAAGGCAACGGTAACGGTCGGAAAAAAGTATGCTAGTTTTTTTTCTTTTTTTTTGTAAAAAATTTTGATGAAGTTCTTAATTAAAGAAATTGGAAGAATTCAGTTATGATCAGCCAATAATTTCTTTGTCGCTTATATTTCGCAGTTTCCAGGGAAGATTTTTAGCAGATCATTAGAAAAAAGTCAATGATTTATTTAATAAACTATAATTTCAGGCGATCATGACATTTAAATGTGCATTGAATTATTTAAATGCACATTGGGTGCACTCATTCACTGCCCTACCGCCTGCTATTTTCAACTTTTTACCCTTGCTTATACATTTTGAAAATGAAACGAGGTATTTCAATTATTTTTTGGAAAACTATTTGTTGCTTACTGGTAACATCAAACTATCAAAATGAACGGAAGCATTCTCTAAAGCTTCATTCATGTCGAAAAAACATGCACAAGTTTTAAAATGCTTACTTCTGGTACCGGAGACTGTCTGCTAATGATTAGAGTGCGCATTCAATTACTATAAGACAAATTTATAGAAAAAAAAATGCTGTTCATAAGCGAAATATTTTTATTATTTTTAAAATTCATTTCAGTGACGAAGAATTGAAAAATAATTGCCATGATCAGCTGCGGCAAGGGATGTCACAGACATTGATTACGGCAAAGAATGTGGAAATGGTCTTGTGTGGCGTTAAAGAGGTTAGTATCGTCATATTTTCGTAACCATGACGCTTGATTCCAACAGTCGATTTTATTTTTTGAAAGAACTGAGGTTTTAAAAGAGCTTTATAATTAATAGAGTTTGCTTATTCGAGAAAATAAAACAAGTAACTTTATTACGTTCCATTTATCCGATATTATATAAGTGAATTATGCTCTAATAGTGCATCATTCCAAATATCGCTTCTTGACTACTGCTTAAGACTATTATTCCGTTAACAGTGAAATGGTATTGATTCCCTACAGTTTAAACAACATATATATTTATAATTGAGTAAATTGTAACTTTCCAATTGCAGTTAGCTTCATCCGCTGAATCATGGTGGAAACCGAAAGTTTCGTTGCTAAAATATTTGCAAGTTGCTGTGTTTTCCAATTTTTTCCTTTTCTTACATCATCGCCCGTCATTACAAGCTATACTCTGCTCTATGATACTTGATCCCAAATTTGAAGTGCGTGAAGCTGCTGCCACAACATTGTCGGGCCTTATTCATTGTCACTTCTTTGATGTGGATCACCTGATTATTGTAAGTTATGTATTTCTATATATTCATTTTATCTGTCTGATTTTAAATTATGAAATAGTAAAACAGTAGTTAATTACTGCTTTGACAAAAATAAATATCAAAGGAACTATATTATACAGGTAAAGTGATACGGGAAGTTACTTTAGCAAATATATTTAAGCAATCAGAAATTAACTTTTCGTTTTATACTTTTCTAATATTTGAAGAAATTAAGGAGAGATTTTACGAATGGTCTCGGGAGGAAAATGGCGTAAAAAGACATGCCGGCGTCTTAGCTCTGTCTGCTATTGTTCAGGCATTTCCATACACTGTTCCACCTTTCTTGCCGAAAATTCTGATGCAACTTTGCCGACATACATGTGATAAACAACCTATGCAAGTAAGTTTTTTTGCTTCTTTTCCGAATCTTGTGAGAAAAACCTTTTAAGTCGAGCTGCTAGATGAACTTTTGGGTCAAATATAAAACTAGGTGCCACTTTTTTCATATATTTTATTTTTTTGAATACTTGATCTTTAATAAAAAATAAATAAATTAATAACCAAAAAATGTGATATTTATGAATTTGAATTATTCTATCATAGTTTATCCTAGACAACTTCAGTCATAATAAGAGAATTTAAAAAAGAATGAGATAAATAGTTTGGAATAAAAGGCTCGTAGTATAGTTAATATGGGTTAATCATGATATTATCTTAACAATAAAAAAAAAAAAAAAATTATTTTCAGAGTACAGTGAAAAAAGCATTAAGCGAATTCAAGCGTACTCATCAAGATAGTTGGCATGAACATAAGGTGCAATTCAGTGAAGATCAGCTTTCGATCCTAACAGATCTATTCGTTTCACCCAATTATTACGTCTGAGCTCATTGGATGAAAGTTAGAATACTAGCTTCCAAAAAATGTTTAGAAGTTTAGAATGTTTGCTTAGCTGTTTGAAAATTTGAAATTCTTCATGCATGCAATTTTTGGAAATTATAGCTGAAAGTTATTGATTTTGTATAGGGTATTTTTCAATTTTCTGTCGAGCGTTTTATGAATAATTTCTTTCATTATTAAGCCTTAATATGAAACTTTCCCAAACATCATTTTGAAACGCACGATTTCAAAGCTCAATGTTATTGTAATTAGGGTTTTCCATTTTTTTTTTCTTAGATGTCGTTTAGTTTTGTTGAATCGATGACATCTGTCTCTTTTTCCTTCATATATTTTAATATGAATAATCTAGATACAAATTAAATGCACCTCGATACTATTGGGAGAAGTTCGACTGCTAGCTATAAAAGGCGTGAGAATGTTAGAGATTGATTTATTGCTCCATTTTTGTTATTCTAAGTCTTATTTTTGAATACTGCTTTTGTGAACATTGAAAACTATGCATTATTTATAGCATCATTAGGAAAAAAAATAGCACAATGGCATAAATACACAATTCTTGTTGACATATTTCTATACAATACTATATTAATATGGATTAAGTTTTATAAAAGTGATGATGAAAAGTTTATCTTTCATTCGATGTTGTAGATTTAGGATTGATTTATTATGCCATTCTTGGTGTTAGAGGTACGAGGGCCGAATTTGGAATTTCATGTTGAATAAATGATACTCACTGTAATTTGTTTATTTTTTTAATGAAACTGTGATGATATTGAGTATATTCAATGGACTTTCTTCATTTTTCCATTGTTTCCAATGGAAAAATGTTTTGCTTTACATTTCTTTCGTATTTTTTGAGATTGCATGTTGAGTATTCCGTGCATAATAAAGTCCATCTCATTTTTTTTTATATTGTTATCATCGCTGTAGTCTTCCATTTTCAAATCTTTTTCTGATGCTAAACATTGTCATGCAGAATTCCAACAGACATTAGGACAAATAAAAATTATGATATTCCTACTATTTGGCTTCTTTTTTTTTTTTTTTTTTTTATGCATAGAATACATAGAAGATGACAACTTAAATATTACAATCCCTTGTCTTCTAGGTGTTTCTAAATTTTTTTTATCACATTGAAACCTCATGCGATCCATGATTTCATTCATATGAATTATTAATTGTAAAGCTTTTTTCAAGTGAATTCCACAATTTTAGTTAATGAATGCATTTATTCATCAATTAAAATTGCGGTTTCCATGGAATTCACATGAAATTGCACGATCGGAAATACGATCTGAAATATAAAATTCCAATTTATTCACTTCTATTGTTCTCATTGAAAGAAGAGGGAATTGGGTTTATTTTTGAAATAATATTTTTGCTTTAGTCTAATTATTATAAGGAATGATTTATGATAATTATTTGTGGTCACTAAGTATCATTCTGTTTGCCTTAAACAGTTTTATTTCATTCTTTCCTGTGATCTTTTTTTGTTTATCATAAACTGCGTTCAAGTGAAGATAAAATTGTTAATTTTACAAAATTTTTACATCGGAAAGGAATTCATCTTCTTGAAAAAATTACTTGATTTTATTTCAAGCTAGAATTTGAGACTATATTCTTGGAACTTTAATGGAATTAGAAGTTGGTAGAATAAATTCTCTTTATTATAACTTTGAAGGAGAAATAGCAAGGAATATTTGATTGTCAGAATTCTAGTCCTTGATCGATGTCATCTGTCCAGAATCTCAGTAAGCGGTGGATGTCTAAGCTCGACGATGTCCCTAAGTTGGGCCAAATGTCAAATGTTTCAACGATAATTTCGAGAAATTTTCTGTAACATTTGCCATCAGTAGTACCATGAAGTACATGAGTAGAAATGTACAATATTGCGGAAGCATAAGTATGCTACCTTGACAGTTTTAAATTCAAAACTCTGAAATTTAGAGAAGATAATAGCTCATAAACATCTTAACAAGATCTAGGATTTTAGATATTTCAGGATTTTAAATTTCTTTCTTGTCACTGATCCTAGTTTTTCTAAGCTTATGTGTTATGTAAATTCCAGACAAATTCTGAGATTTTTTTGATATTTTAATAATGCAAATAGAATTCCTCCTTCAAAACTACTATGAATTTCTTTTTATAGATCATCAAAGTTTATAAAATTATTATCGTACAACGAATTTTTATTGAATTTAAATTCTCTATACTGTACTTGTATACTTTCTTCATTCAGATTATTTGCCACAATATGATGTGAAATTGTTGTTTATCTGAAAAATTCCTCCAAAAAAAAAAAAAATGATGGCGTAATAATGGAAATTCAAAATATTGTTCGTGCTTGGTTAGCATTTACCGTATTGCAACTTTTTGGTAATTTACAGCAATGCGTACATCGCAAAACTTTTTTAGAAGTCTTACTACGCCATAAAACTACTATAAGAGGTTAGTTATTAAATAAAAATCAAAATTTAATATATAAATATATAGTAACAATTGTAAAAAAACAAAAATTGCTTGCATATTGCAACTTAAAAAAAAAAAAAAAAAACGCATTTCTCATTTTTTTTCATTTATTTTATTGACTATCATCTATATGTAAACTGAAGATGTGATTTTTTTGATTTTTTTTCATGATTTTTAGATACAACACCTATCGCAGCATCATTTTTTGTTCATTACTGGATAATACTATTACTGCGTCTGTTTGTAATTTATTATTTTGACTGTATTCCACTTCATATTTTTCATATAATTTGTTCGATAACATCGGCTATTTTTCTTGGCTTCGAAATTTTTTATGCTGAATTTTTGGAAAAATCAATCGCTATTTATATACAGATTGCTTTATCCGGTTAGAATTTTTGCTGAATTAAAAAGAAACAAACTTCGATTTGTCCGAATACCGTTGAATAGATTGACATGTAGAATATATGAAATCATTAGCTGAAAATTTGATTACTTTCTATTGAAATGCAAAAAAAAGAAAAAAGACCTTTCATTAGTCGCAGAACTAATTATCAACAATCAAAGAAATAACTTTTTTTCGGATAATTGCAAACATTATTATTCGGAATGTTTGTCTTATTTCTTTTTAAATTATAGTGATAATTTGAAGAAAACCTTATGAACTTATTGAATTTTTAGTTCATTTTTCCATCAGTTATTTCTTTACATTCTCGCTTTTAAGGTTGTACCGTATTGATTATTATATGTAGCTGGAAATACTTATTCGAAGTTACCGAAAAGCAAGAAAAAAGGCGAAAGAAACTGACTGCTGTACATATGATGGAGCATGATTATATGAATATCAAAAAGCAAAAGTAATCAATAATACAGCTATTGGTTTTGTATTGATAACAAAAAGGTAGAAATGAACGAGGAAAATGATCTTTCTAATTCTTCAGCTTTCTATGTTTAGATGTGAAACTCGAACAATGAGATTCCTCAGCATTAGCTCGAAATATCTTTGATTTTACTGGATAATTAATTTATATGGATGTATATATTAAAAGTAATATTCTTCTTTCATCGTTCCTTCTTTCGTCATATTTTATCATATTTTCATTTTCTCCATTTCTTATACAAAACATTTGCGTATTCAGTTAGGGATTATGATAAAATTTAAAGATCATAGGATTATATGCAATAGAACACCAAGAAGTTCCTTAAAATGTAAAGTCTAAATATGTCGGTAAGGATTACATAAATTTCTCTAGATAACAGATAATAAATCATCCCATTTAGTTTTCCTCGTTGAATATACAAACAGTAGTTTAAAATGTTTAGATCGTAACCAACCAATAAAGTCAGAAGTATCTCCTCGATTTTAAAGCTCTTTTATGTCTATCAAGCATCTAATCATGTATTTTGCTATTCTGCAGTTGAAATATTGTTTAGTTTCCAAAAATGTTCTTTTACGAGATAAGAAATCGTTGCATAATATATGTACAGTGGAATTTAGTATCACAAAAAAAAAAAACATCGTATTGCCTTTTAGTAGTAAATTTCAACATATGCTTGCTGCATTCTCCAAAAGATTTTCCTCTTTTTCCAGAACATTTTCCATAGTGTCGGATCCTTCTACCTAAGGAAAAAGCATATTTATATTAGGATATTCATATTTATTGGCATATTCATATTTATTTTCAGAGTTAACGACAAGAGATATTTCTCATTGCTTTCGACTTAATCTCAACGGAATTAAATTTTACTAAAAATATTTTCTTGGGGCTTTTTTTTCTGAAAAAAAAAAAAAAAAAACTGACAGAAATTACGGCTATTAAGTTAATCTCTTTTTAAAATTAATTTATTGTAACATAAAGGCGAACATGAAGTTTAGAAATTAATAGCTGCAAGCTTTACCTGATTTCGTGTTGATTTAGCCACTCGTATCCGACGCTTAATAATCACAGTTTGGCCTGGTTTTATACCTACTGCTTCTACAAATGCTCGAGGCAAATGTTGCAATTTCATGCGTTTTTTCATACCCGTTACAGGATTCGTAAACATCACAATATTAGGCATGTCATCTTTTGATGTCCTTTTCTCCATTTCTTGAGTCTCTGATAACAAGATTTTTTCGGACGAACTATCTTGCGGGTTTTCAATAGTACCCTGATTGGTTTTCTAAAAAAAAAAATTGGATGAATTCATTACATTTTTATTCTCTATCAAGAAAATCATATCCGATCGCAGTCCAACATCAGGCAATGCATATGTAATAAAACTGTCTAGAATTTAGTTAAAATAAAAAGACAGAAAAAATAACCTTGGTTTCATCTGAAAAGGATGCAACTTTTCGCCGTTTTCGTAAAATGGACGGCTTACATGCATGCAAACGTTCAGATGGTTCCGGTCGTGATACAGAAGGCTAAAATCATAATTAAATTCAATTTTTCATTGGTCAAAGCTTTAACAAACATACTTTCAATGTTTATTTTTTATTCATTTCTGCCTTGCCGTCAGTGATGCAAACTATTATTTCATCAAAGATGATAGCTCATCTTACATCTCAATAAATTACAGCAACCGTTGCGAGAAAACCTTTAATTACAGAAAAGGTAAAAAATTACTATTAAGCAGTAAAATGGCTATTTAAAAAAAAGAAAAAAAGAGCTATAACCATAATGACATCTTATAAACGGAATCGATGACATGTTTTTTACGATAACCGACATATATCATCCCGAAAGAATTGAAACAAAATAAGTTCGAAATACGTGCCATTTCATCGAAATCATCATCATTAGCAAGACTTTCAAGGTATGTTAATGTTTTGGCAACAGGCTGTGATATCGAACGCTGTAAAAATAAATGAGGAGCGAAATCTTCATGTGATGGATCGTTGGAAGGTCGACCTTGTCGAAAATGCACACTGCATACCTGTAAACCAGAACGAATGATAATAAATTAAAATAGATAATGGTAT
This sequence comes from Onchocerca volvulus, assembly GCA_000499405.2. Lineage (NCBI taxonomy): Eukaryota > Metazoa > Nematoda > Chromadorea > Rhabditida > Onchocercidae > Onchocerca > Onchocerca volvulus. Next base: position 29,273 of record HG738158.1, read on the forward strand.
TGAGTAAATAAAAGTGGGTTTATTTTCTATTTCATTTAACGAAAAATGATATGATTTGAGATACTACTAAGCCTCATTTTATAATTCGACATTTTGGGAACGATATTTCAGAATACTGGAAACATGCTTCTAGTACTTTTACATAGTTGAAGCGTCAATGAAATTTTAATCAAAAACAAAATGTTCCAAGAATTATGTGTTCCAAAATCCAATTGTTATTAAACGATTGATGATTAAGTTTCAAAAGAAAGTTCTAGCTGCTTGATTCATCTTTTTATTTACAGACAGATAATGTAACTCCACATAAATAAAAAAAATCAGTACGACGTCATGACAAACAAAATTTTGTTAGCTCTGGTTTAAAGTTGGTTTAAATACATGATTAAATTGGGTTAGAACTCAATTCTAGACTTAAGCTATTTAAATACAGAATAAAGCTAGACAATAGTTCAGTTAAGAATGAGAATTAAAAGTTTGGGTTGAGGATCATACTTAAGTTCGAGATCTAATCTTCACTTAGAATTGTATAACATATTATCGAGTATTAATCAGCAATATGATGTTTCATACTGCTGATTAATAATGTGATGTTTCCGCTACAAATTAAGAGAAAACAGTAACTTGATCGAAATTGTTCATGAGTATAGGTAAATAAGTTCGAAATAATCCTCCTAATAGGTTCATCATGTCATAACAAAGCAATTAGATTATACTAATATGGGGAAATAACAAACCTTATCTTTGGGTGATAATTCTCGATCACCAATAGCACATAACCATTTCACACGTTTCAAACCTGGTTCACGTGGAATTCCGTAAAATCTCAATGCTGGACCATTCGTACGCCGATACCAACCACAGAAAATACACTTTTCCATTGCTTTTAAAATAAATTTATCACTCAATAAACCTTCGTAAACGATTATGATATTGATTAACCGGTTGATTAATTGTTTATTACTTACTGATAAATTTTTTAATGATATTATCACATAAAATTACTTCAAATTGTAAAAATTTAAGATCCCAACTCCACGAAAGAAACGCACAAGTACGAAAGGCGGAATATTCGAAATGCTGCAACAATTAGAAAAATTGCAATAAACAGCATCTCTTTCGTTTCTCGGTAGCGTCAAAATCTATTTCGTGATGTAAGCGAAAATCGGAATTAATAATATCAAAATTTATATTTTCTGCCTATGTCATTGTTACAGTTCAGTTTTGATACTTTTTGGTGGTCCAAATAAATTACTTTTTTGTTAATTACATTTCTTGAAACCTTTAAATTTTAAAATTTCGCCATCTTTTAATAGATATTCTTGATTAATTATTAAAATTGATCAGTACATTATGCTATTTTTTAATGATATTTTTATATATGTACCGACGAGATAATTATTTTTTATTCTTTAATATCATATTTTTAAATGAATCGTTTTACTCGTTTTATATTTTAATTCGAAAATCAAAAAAAATTTTTTTTTTGGAAGAAATGTTTGAAAATTTTCAAATAATAAATTTTTTTTTCCATTCGAATGAAAATAAATAGTAATTAAATATAAATAATAACTAACTATTGATGGTTTTTGTCATGTCAAGAAATACGAATCTTGATCTTCACTTTAAAATTACCATCCTTCGATGTAATTGTATATGTAATCATAACTACCATCTCAAAATTATCATATTCCGATACAGCTATATATTAGGAAAATTGCTATTTTAAGACTGCAATCGTGACTAACATTCTAAAATTATCATATCATATAATACATTTCGCTTATCATGCTTATCTGATATCCTATCTCTCAGTCTAATTGTTTATGAAGACTTAATAATTATTCATTTATCAGCTAATTAAAACTTGTCTATTCATATCAACTGCCATCTGACCAATATATATACCAAATGTTTTCTTGCTTAAAAGTTCAGAATCCCCGGTGTTTTAGATCTCAAAGATTTTTTTCTCCATGAGATGTATAAGTTGACAAAAAAGATTCGTGTCCTAAGGAAAACACTTTTTTTCTTTTTTTTTTTCAGATTAAAAAAAAGAAAAAATACTAATTTCCTCTATATTAACATCGATTACTGAAATATTTTATTCTAATGGATAAATTTGAATCAATGTTAGATTGTCTATATCAGTGAATTTCGGATAAAAAGTTATGAAAGATGATTTGATGAATAAAAGATGAACCCCGGTTGTTTTTTGGTTAATAATTGATGTTTGAGAAATTTTATCGAACAGAAAAAAAAAAAAAAAAAGAATGAAAGCGTATTCGACTATACTTTCAATAATAATAGATTAGAAAAAACTTTTTTTTTTTGAACTCTTTTTTTTTTTTTGCAACTTTTTTTTTTTGCGGTTAACTTGAGAATCAACCGACGAATGCAGAAAAATCGACAGTGAATATTTCTTTTCGGTAGTAATTACAGAATTAGACAGAAATCAGTTTAATCGAGAATACAGTTCAACCAATCAATAAAAAATGTTTTTTTTTAAGGGAAGCAGGAGCAGCAATATATCGGACTAGTCAACTGTCGAGTCCAAAGGGAAAATGGAGGGAAAAGAGGGGATGTTTATGGATAGTAGAGATGTAGGGATAGGAGTCATTGCACGAATAACAGAAGCATGAATAACAATATCTTATTATTATTACTAAAGCGGGAGAATGGGAGACAAAGATAAGGATTAGTAGATATGTACTTCTTGATGGGATGGAAAGATAAAATTTATAGGTGATGAATTACGATCAATACAATGATTGATTATTGAATATATTTATATGATAATTTGTTTCAGTTTCTCGACCTTTTGTTTTGCTACCAACTGTAAATTTTCTCTGGAATTATGGTCAATATCGGACCATTTGGTTGGGACTGCTTGATTAACACGAAATGAAGTGAATATTTCTCCTTTGATATTACATCAGATTTAGCTTTGATTTAGTTGAGTTCTTTGCCTTTCCCATTACTAGAGATTTGGTTTCTACTTCTACCTTCTCACTTCTTTCGATTAATTTTATCAAGAATCGTCGGAGCTTAATGACTGGTCTAATTCTTGTTCGTTTTGTTAGTATATTCTGTTCAATATCTAAATCGGTAATCTATTTTCTATAGTGATTTCTGATGTTCTAGATTGTCACCTATAGTTTTCAGCTATCGGAATCTTCTTTCGATTGCTTCGACTATTAGTTTTCACTCTCTATCATTCCTTTCGATGAAATATAAATTCGTTACAAAGCGATTTTTTAACAGCGAATAACTTTTCATATTCTCTGGTTAGAACTCTTCTTATAACGTCATAATTCTTGCTTATAATGCATTTCCTCTAAAATAGATGAATAGTTAATTGAATTTTTGAATGTATAGGATTCTTTGAAGATGGATTTGTATAAATTGTTTCCATATGTGAAGCTGTGATGATATTGCAATATATTCAGTGGACATTCCTCATTATTTTCTTAGATCTCTCTTAAAGATTTTCTCCTTTGTTTTCTCTTCATGAGATATGTTAGTCGACGAGAATCTTCTTGTCTATGGAAAACATTTTTTTACGCGTTAAAAAAAAAGAAAAAACACTATTTTCCTTATAGTGAAATCGGTTATTGGAATTTTCTATTCATGACAAATTTGAATTCATATTATATTATCCATATCAGTGAATTCTGGATTAAATTCAAGAAATCATGATGGATGGATTGATGAATACAAGATGAACCGGATGCTTTCCGGTTAGTGCTACTTTAGTTGTTAATGTTTTGAGGAATGTACCAAAAAGGTGAAAGAAATCGTTTTCGATCAAGTTTTTTATGTCATTTCAATGCACAAAGTACTGCACTTTATTTTATATTTTGTAATGTCCCAACTTTTCATTTTACATCAAATATTCCTGATTAGACTTTTTATCTCTCTCCGTTCAATTATTTTCCGGTCCAACCATATTAGTTATTGTATGGACAGTTTAATCATTATTTAATCCTTTAATAATGTTTCAATTTTTTTTTTCTGTCATGATAAAACTTATTATTCGATTCGATATTTATTTCATTCGAGATTTACAAAATGCAGATCTTAATTAAGTGTAAAAAATTTAAAAAAAAAGTTTCGTTTTAATTTTTTCAGAATTATTTCTTAATAGAATAATCACGTACATACGTTATATGACATCATTTTCTCCTACATTTCTCTATTTTTGGACGGAGATTATGAGCAAATGTTGGAATGCTAATTTTTTCAAAGGCGAAATTCAAAAAGCATAAACTTCGAAAAAATATTTTAAATGACAAAACTGAAATAAATTATTCTTTCTTTCCCTAATTTTCATCTTTTTTTTACCATTTTTTCCCTTCCATTTTTGCCATTTGTTTATATCCAAAAATTTCAGAATGTGAAATTTCTCTCNCTCTCTCAAAAAAAAAAATTTCAACATTTCCTTGTCTGTTATCACTGTTAGTTCTGTTTCGTGTGCTTACTATAGAATGAACATACATACCTGTTAAAACATTTACCTGTTTGATTTCTACATCCATTACTCTCCCAAACTGAAAGAATATATAATAACTGTTCATCATAAGGTTTTATAAGTTTTCTGATTATTTTAATGCCATAACTTTGACACTTTTATGACTAAAAACCTATTTGATCTGATGGAAAAGTCTCGACAGACGATACAGGTCAAGAAAATTTTACTTACAAATTCGCACTTTTTTGTCATTTTCATTTTTCTTTTTTTCACTTTTTTCTTTATCCTTTTTATGCTATTTTGTTAGTTTTAATTTTGACAGTAGAATGATTTATCCGAATATTTATGTCAAAAAAAAAAAGAATTTCTAAAAAATCAACTAACATCTTATATTCAGTAGTAATTTTACGTAGAACATCATATTGACGATCATGCAGATATTTTTCACAGAATGCTTTCTTCTTACCATATCATGGAAATAGAAGTGAGAATTCGTGGATGTCGAAATGATTGTCATAAAAATTCTCCTTCAGAATATTTTTGACAAAAGTTACTAAACATATACATGTATGAAGCCTTCGAATTTTGAATCTTCTTTATGATCGTTATTCATTATGATCATCAAATTAATGTGAAAATTTATTGTTTTCCAAATTACAGATCAAAAAAAGTGTACTTACAATTTGGTAATTTTTGGTTTCTCTTTTGGCAAGTTTTCAAAATTGATTTAAAATGAATCGGTTTGTTTGTACTTTGTTTCTCAGTCGTTTTAATTTAAACTTGATTTTTTCTAAAAAAAGTTTGTGTAATTTGAAATTGTTTTTTTATTTATTATTCATAAAGAAATCCAATATTCCATCTTTTTCTCATGCGAAAAAAAGTGAGGAAATTTGATCTAAATCAAAAAGCTATTATTCTACTTTTTTCATATGCCAAAAAAAAAGTGCAAAATGTAGGCCAAGTAGAATGAACTAAATTGGTAGGGTCAAACAATTTGATCGAATAGATTGATAGCATTCGAATGATTCTGAAAATTGAAAAACTTAACAAATAATCTTTTTGCATGAAAATATTATTTGTCAATATCATTTGCTTGGATATCATTATTATTGATAAAACTAGTTGTGTTGTATCTGGCCACACTCTGCTTGGCCGGCTCCAGCTAGTCTATATGAATAAAAATGTAAATGTTCGTTTGTTCAAAATTTTAGATCTCCGAAAGTTCATACTAATTGCTTTGAAAATTTGATACAACGTTGTATTCGAATATATGAATATTTTGATACACTTTTTATATACGCGCGTTGCTGCAACTTAATCTGATTAAGCTGAAAAAAACAAAAGAGAAAGCGCATATTTCTAGTATTCGGGAGAGAATTTGGTATTTTGTAATTTGATTTGTAGTTTGGTTGGATTGGAGATTGATTCTTACTATTATTATGATTCGGCTAGGTCAGCAATAGTAGATATGAGGAGGTTTTTTTGTGTCTTGCATTATAGAGATGAATCCTGTTGAGAGAGGGTTTGTTGATTGATGAAGAGTGATTCTTCGTAGCAAACAATTATCAGAGAATATCCTGGCAAATTAATCTTTGGATTATTCTTTCCTTTGTTGCTGGTAGAGAAGACTGTTCAACTGAATTGTCGATTGTTGATATTGTTGAGTCGCTTTGAACTGTCGAATTGGAACTTCTAGAACTGCAAACAGTTGCTGTTGTTGCTTCGACATGTGTCATTGTAAAACTGTCACTCTGTCGGGTAGGAAAACTCCGAACTGAACTCTCCTGGACTCGAATTATCGAACTTGAATTGATTCCACTTCAAAACTCGAACATTTTAAATTCTTTCGAAGCTACTGCTTCTTTTCTGATTTCCAACATGTCGCCCTATCATTGGTTGATCTCACTTTATTTATCTATTGATTAAGCGTTTTGGCGGGAAACATATTTATCCTTATAGAGAAAAAAGTAGGTATGTCTGTATGTGAACATTTAAATACTCCTATTTAAATGCAACGTTGTGTCAAAATTTCAAATCATTCGATAAAGAACATAAAACATTGTGTCAAAATGAACAATGCGGAAAGTAGACGCGGTTAATGAAGAAAGCTTGGTCAATAAATTCAATCCGCTCATAAAGGCGTGATCAATAAATTCCATCCACTCATGAGACGTGGTTAATGCAGAAAGTAGAAATAGTTAAGATATTCAATCTATTCATTTACTTTTACCTGTCATAGGTGTGACACGTAAAAAAAAAAAAAGTGTATCAATATAAAAAATCTATATAAAAACACGCGTCTATTCGCATACAGTGTTGTATCAAAATTTGAAAGCAATCGATGGGCACTTTCGCAAGTTTATGATCCCTAACGAGGAAAATTTATATTTTTATTTATATAGATTAAAGCAGTACTTTTTTATCGTCCTTTTTTTTTTTTTTTTTTTTTTTTTTTTTTTTTTTTTTTTTTTTTTTTTCAGTAAACTTCTTATTTTGCCTTTTGCGGTCATTATTATTGCCATTATAATATTCATTATAACACCTTCGTCAGTATTTCATTGTGTAAGCTATGAGTAAGTTTTGAAAATTTTTTGAAAAGAATTAAAAATATGCGATAGATGATAATGAAAAAAAATAGTTTTGTATTGACTCGAAAATTTTGATCATTTGTCAAAAAATAATATACTAGGGTTGTTAAATAGTTGGAAATATTTCGGAGAGGACTTATAGACTACTAATTTATGATGACAAAATTGATAATTCATAAATTCTAATTGTTATTAATTGACGCTCTAATCAATTTTAACAATAAATAGTCTATTAATGAATTTACGTCTTTTCAATGTAAGTTTACTTAAATTTGATTCAAGAAAGGACTAGGTGATTTTTATATTTCATATTTTAATAATTGTTAATACTTGCAAAATTAATTTAGACTGCCGAAGCCACCAAAGCTAGAAGGTATTTTAGCGGTGAATGATATATTAACTAAGGCAGATTATCTTCTGGAGCATAAAATTTTTGGCCCAGAATCAGTTCTTGTAGATAAGGGTTAGTATTGTTGAAATATGCCAGAACTGGAATAAAATTTTAATTTTAATGGAATTTTTATTTTTAAATATGCTTTGTATTAGTAAGATATCTCTCTCGAATTTGAATAGTATATTTCGAATGATTCCATAAAGGTTATCTATAGTCACATTGTTTAATCTAAATTTCCTTTATTAAAGTATAGTTTATAAAGTTGCAAGAAATCCCTTTTTTTGTGCCAGTGATTTTTTTTTTTTTTTCGGAAATGATTTCAAAATTTTTATTCAGAATGTTTCAAAATATATCTTACTATTATTGTGATTATTATCATTAATATATTATTAATATCATTATTTGATTTTTGATATTATTATTATTGAAGAAATCAAAAAGTTTTTTTTCTTTTTTTATTTCTTATCTAAGTTTCATTTCTAGATGGTATTACGACAGGGACACAAAATGCAGCGGTAGTTAATATCAAGGATGGAAATATTCAGAAAATTTTTAGATTTTCATCGATCGATCCTGATCAATGCGGTTATTTTTCACTTCGCCTTGGAAAAAAAAAATTTTTGGTGTTAAGTAAATTACCGATATATATGTATTAATTCTATTTAAGGATAAGTTTTATTTTACCCGTTTTTGACAGTTAAATAATTAGCAGATTAATGGTATATCATTAAAAAATGGAAATTTTTTTCTTTTTTTTTAAATGCTAATAAATAGTGGGAATTCTCTATTTGTTAAAATCCATTTTTTCATTTTAATCTAATTTATAAACTTTTATCCTCCTCGAATAAAATTTTCTGAAAATTATTTCATTTATTAAGATGGCAAATTTGATACGGAAGCGAAATGTGGTCGACCGTTAGGTCTTCGTCGTTTAAATGATGAAACTATAGTAGCCATAGATGCTTATTTTGGTATTTTTTCTATTAATTTAGAAAAAGGTAAGAATTTTCTATATGGTTTTATAATTATTATTTGAATTTTTATGCGAATTTTCCTCCGAATTTGATCATTACTCTTACTGTATACTGCATAAGGTTGATGAAAAAATAAATAAGCAATCGCCATCTAACAGAACCTTAAAATGCCGGTTATTAAATTATCTTATTTAAATTATTTTTTTTTTTTTGAAATGATCTAACGTCATTTTTAAATTTCAATAATTTCAAATAAATTTTGAAAATGAAACAATACCCCTATCGAAAATTCCTTTATGTATATAAAAGAACAATCAAATTATGCATTTACTTTTAAAATCAAAAATGGAAAAAAAAATTTGCTCAAATTTCTAAACAATATTTGATACAATACCCAATGCGAAGATCTGTCATGAAGGTAAATTTTGTGAAAGAAACGATTCCTGTTAAAAAAAAGAATTTATTAAAAGACAGAATAGTTATGAACAAACAACTATGCGAGAACATCCAAATAACTTATCAATGGGTATTCTTATCCTTGTCGCTCAAAAAATGACTACTGATTCTTGATTGTGGATTGTCGTACCGATTCGAGTCGACTGTTGCTGTGGTCGTTGTAGAACATTGTTGTAGAGAATACTGGGTGCTCGTTAACCAACTTGGAAAAAAGACCTTTCTCCTCCAAAATCTGAACCTCTTATATTTCCTTATAAATATCCACTTATTAATTTACCAATTAATAAAGATGAGAATGAGTATTTTATTGGCTTCTTATAAAAATAAACTAGTCGAAGCTTCTCTACTGATCTCCAACGTGTCGCCTCATAATTAATCGATTTCTCTTTGCTTATCAGTTAATCGGAGCGTTTTGGCGATAAACATGTTTATCGTTTTGGCGGGAAACATATTTACCCTTTTGTATGTCGGCCTGTTGCTCCATTTGAAACTGCGCTCTTTTTGACCTTCAACATTCCTTTTTACATTAATTATATTTTTCGGTTTTTTCCGATATTTCATAAATTGCCAGTTATTAATTTACCAATTAACGAAGATGAGAATGAGTGCTTCATTTGCTTCTTGTAAATGTAAGTTAATCTTAATAATTTAGCATAAAATAAAAAAGTATCATATATAATTATAATTTAAGGGCAACATATGGCAATATTAAAAACTCCTGCAAAAGTGAATGGCGAACCATTGAAATTCTTAAACGATATAGATGTACTAAATGACGATGAGTTGATATTTACGGAGTCTTCTAGCAAATGGGATTGGCACCATTTCATGAATATCCTTTTAGAGGGTATTCCTAATGGAAGGTAATTTTAGAATCAATTATCATTAGATTAAACGATCGGTGATGAGATTTTTAATTATGGCAGTTCTTAATGCAACAAAATGTATATTCCAAAATATTAGGAAAGATTTTTGTTGTTCATTTATAAAAATGAGAAAATAATATATCAATCAAACAAGTATGGCTATAACTTATGGATCAAGAATAAAATTGAAAGTTAAAATTAAGAGTAAAGTTGAAAATTAAAAGTTAGAAGAATTTATTGACTTTGGAATGTAACTGTATTTTCTTTAAAAAAAAGAATAAAAATTTTCAAATGACAATTATAATGCCTTTTTTAGAGTTTTACGCTTAATACCATCAACTGGTAAAATTGAAGTCATTATGGATAAATTATTTTTTCCAAATGGTATTCAGCTATTTCCCGATAAACAATCATTTCTAGTTGCTGAAACCGGTGCTGCTCGTATTAAACGGTAAAATATTTTTAAATTATAATTTCAGCAACCATTTACCATTTAGTAAAGAATAGCATAGATATTAACAATTCTTGGAACAAAAAATTTATTTTGTCGAAGAAAGACAGGTACCGAGGTGTCAAATTGATTATATGGTTCACACTAAATTTTAAAAAATAAAACTGACTGTTTAGTCTCCTAATTAGCGATTTTGAAAAATTGGCGAGCACTTAATATTGTTGAAGAAAAAACGTAAATCTGCATACAATATGAGAGCAATGTCTTCATCCAGGTAATACATAAATATTTGCAGATATTGGATTGCAGGCCCACGAATGGGTGAAACTGAAATTTTCGTTGATAATTTACCCGGTTTCCCGGAGAATATACGTTCAGGTAGTAACGGAACATTTTGGGTAGGTTTGGCATCGGTACGTCACAGTGATCGATTCTCGTTGTTGGATTTCCTCGCTGATAAAGTACGCATACGAAAATGTCTTCTTCAGGTAATTAGTTATAGATTTGATTAATAACAATGAAATTTCTTTAAACTTCAAAATTGAAACAGATGATTTTATTCGAGTAAATCTATCTTCATCATATTTTATTTCATAAAAACTTCTCTCCTATTGTCTGCATTACTTTCGAATATTTTACGGATGGCCATTAACCAAAGTTTCATTTAGTTAGTACCGGACCGATATTGGCAATGGCTAGTATCAAAGTTTGTTAAAAAGCATGCGTTGATTTTGCAACTTAATGAAGAAGGTCAAATAATAGCCAGTGCACATGATCCAACAGGTCAAGTTATTGAGGCTGTGTCACAAGTTACTGAAACCGATGAATATCTTTACTTAGGCTATTATCGTGCTCCCTTTATTGCTCGTCTCCGCAAAGATCTTATCGTTTACTGAAATGTACATAAAACTTTTTTCTATGCATAGTAAGAACAAAATTATATGTATTTTATGAATTGAGTTAAATTTTGCCTTTTTATCGTTTTTTCCATGACAAAGCGGAATTCCAGAAATAGTAAACATCCGTTAAGTTTATTTATTGTATTTGAGCTATATGAAAGTTCTTACATGGTAATAATTAGACTTATACCTTAATTGTGTGCATAGGAAAAGAAAATTTTTAACGTTTTGATTACGCTTTGTAATACATGTAATATATTAACAGATTTTAGCAACTATCAAGATCCCTATATATTTCGATAAACGATGTTTACTTTGAAATTCACTTCGGATTATCCTATACAGCTTCATTTATTTTTTCATAAATCTAACTTTATTGTAGATTTTGTCTTTCTTTTTTGTAGTATTTGCTTCTGGAAGAATGATGTAAATATTATCTTCATATAAACTGGTTATATATATCCGAAAGTAGAAAGCGAAGCAATTTTTGATTGAATAATGTTTCATTTTTAATTCATATTTGCTTGTTAGTAACGAAAATGTTGAGACTTTTTGTCTTCTTTTTATGTATTATTTCCGAAAAAAGAAGATACTAAAAGCGGAGATTGGATAAGATAGAAGCTTTATATTTTCAGTTAATAGTTGTCTGAAAAGTTCTTTTTTTTTTTCTATGTTGTGATAGAGATGAATCATGTGAGAAAGGTTTTATTGATTAATGGAGGATTGATTCTTCGTCTATATTACAAAAAAGAATAAAATCAGACAGTATCACGATTGCAATTGATCGCTTTGTTGTAGTAGAAACGGACTGATTATAGTTAAGTTGGATTGAATTGGAAGATATTGATTATCGATTGAGATGAGTGATTGGAGTTGAGTAAGTGAAATATCACTAATCGAATGACGATGAGAAGCTTTTATATCGACAATCTTTGATCTTGTAGTAGGCGGTGATTTACAATATGTTTATTATACAGGTTGGTCATAGAATAAAGGATGTTAGACAATGCTTACAATTTTAAATGCACCAAGCTCCAATTCTTGTAACATTCCAGACAATTAATATAAATTTCAACATTTTAAACAGTGCATACAAACTTATTTAATTGATCGGAAAATGAGAGAACAAAGGATTTTGTACCAGACCAAGGAATGGGATACAAAATGTTCTATTTTATCATATTTCATAAATTTTTCGGAGAGAGAGATGAATGAAATGAATCCTTGAGTCCTTTCGAGGAGGAATTTTTGGGTATTATAGCAAAATTAACTTTGCTTGAATTTGTTATTTTGCGACACATCTTGTTCGTAGTCTTATTGTTCGATTTTCTGCTTTGATTTTTCTAATATTGGTGATTGAATTCTTGAGTTTTTCTTGTCATTGATTTCTCCTGTATTCATTTTTTTGTTCGGGTAAACTTCAATTAATTTTGGATTTGATTGATGCCGTACTGGTTTATCATTAACTTTTGGATTCTTTTCGGAAAACTTTCTTCAATCAGTCAGTTCCGGATTGGTTCAGTTATTAAAATGATTGCGATTATTGAATCCATTTTTCCTTTGGTTCGTCCAGCATCTTGTATGCGATCTTTGTATTTGATGTAACATAATGCATTGTTGAAAGGATTTTTGCGACGAAAATACGTGCATTTCTTTCTTTTGCATTCGCTACCGTATAATCTGATTGAAGACAATTCCGCAAGCATTATTTTCTCTCGGACGTTCCATTCGTTGTTTGAGAGTGGGATAAACTTGTTTTTCGTCATCCAGTATTCATTATTACAAAAGGTATAAGCTCTTATTTTGCTACCAGTTGTAATTTTTTTTGTAATTATGGTCAATATCGGACCATTTGGTTGGGACTGCTTGATTAACAAACGGAGTGAATATTTCTCCTTTGATATTACATCAGATTTAGCTTTGATTTAGTTGAGTTCTTTGCCTTTCCCATTACTAGAGATTTGGTTTCTACTTCTACCTTCTCACTTCTTTCGATTAATTTTATCAAGAATCGTCGGAGCTTAATGACTGGTCTAATTCTTGTTCGTTTTGTTAGTATATTCTGTTCAATATCTAAATCGGTAATCTATTTTCTATAGTGATTTCTGATGTTCTAGATTGTCACCTATAGTTTTCAGCTATCGGAATCTTCTTTCGATTGCTTCGACTATTATTTTTCACTCTCTATCATTCCTTTCGATGAAATATAAATTCGTTACAAAGCGATTTTTTAACAGCGAATAACTTTTCATATTCTCTGGTTAGAACTCTTCTTATAACGTCATAATTCTTGCTTATAATGCATTTCCTCTAAAATAGATGAATAGTTAATTGAATTTTTGAATGTATAGGATTCTTTGAAGATGGATTTGTATAAATTGTTTCCATATGTGAAGCTGTGATGATATTGCAATATATTCAGTGGACATTCCTCATTATTTTCTTAGATCTCTCTTAAAGATTTTCTCCTTTGTTTTCTCTTCATGAGATATGTTAGTCGACGAGAATCTTCTTGTCTATGGAAAACATTTTTTTACGCGTTAAAAAAAAAGAAAAAACACTATTTTCCTTATAGTGAAATCGGTTATTGGAATTTTCTATTCATGACAAATTTGAATTCATATTATATTATCCATATCAGTGAATTCTGGATTAAATTCAAGAAATCATGATGGATGGATTGATGAATACAAGATGAACCGGATGCTTTCCGGTTAGTGCTACTTTAGTTGTTAATGTTTTGAGGAATGTACCAAAAAGGTGAAAGAAATCGTTTTCGATCAAGTTTTTTATGTCATTTCAATGCACAAAGTACTGCACTTTATTTTATATTTTGTAATGTCCCAACTTTTCATTTTACATCAAATATTCCTGATTAGACTTTTTATCTCTCTCCGTTCAATTATTTTCCGGTCCAACCATATTAGTTATTGTATGGACAGTTTAATCATTATTTAATCCTTTAATAATGTTTCAATTTTTTTTTTTTCTGTAATGATAAAACTTATTATTCGATTCGATATTTATTTCATTCGAGATTTACAAAATGCAGATCTTAATTAAATGTAAAAAATTTTAAAAAAAATTTCGATTTTTTTTTAATTATTTCTTAATAGAATAATCATCTACATAGGTCTTATGTTATGGCACCATGACATTATTTTCTCCTTCATTTCTGTATTTTTGGGCCGAACTTATGAGCAAATGTTGGAATTTTAAATGCTTATTTTTTCAAAGGCGAAAAGAAAAAAGCACAAATTTCATTAAATGACAAAATTGAAATAAAGTAATTTTCATCTTTTTCTCCAGTTGTTTCGCCCTTCCATTTTTGCCATTTATTTTGTATCTAAAAATTTCAAAACATGAAATTTCTTTCCCAAAAAAAAAAAAAAGATTTCAACATTTTTTTCTTGTCTCTCATCGTTGTTACTTCTATTTCATGTGCTTCCCATGGAATGTACATACATACCTGTCAAGTCATTTACCTGTTTGATTTCTACATCCATTACTCTCCCAAACTGAAAGAATATATAATAACTGTGTCATCATAAGGTTTTATAAGTTTTCTGATTATTTTAATGCCATAACTTTGACATTTTTATGACTAGAAATCTATTTGACCGGATGGATAAGTCTCGATAGACGATACAGGTCAAGAAAATTTTACTTACAAATTCGCACTTTTTTGTCATTTTCATTTTTCTTTTTTTCACTTTTTTCTTTATCCTTTTTATGCTATTTTGTTAGTTTTAATTTTGACAGTAGAATGATTTATCCGAATATTTATGCCAAAAAAAAAAAGAATTTCTAAAAAATCAACTAACATCTTATATTCATTAGTAATTTTACGTAGAACATCATATTGACGATCATGCAGATATTTTTCACAGAATGCTTTCTTCTTACCATATCATGGAAATAGAAGTGAGAATTCGTGGATGTCGAAATGATTGTTATAAAAATTCTTCTTCAGAATATTTGTGACAAAAGTTATTAAACATGTAAGAAGTCTTCGAATTTTGAATCTTCTTTGTGATCGATATTCGTTATGATCATCAAATTAATGTAAAAATTTATTGTTTTCTAAATTACAGATCGAGAGAAAAATATACTTACAAGTTCGCAATTTTTCGTTTCTCATTTTTTGGCATTTTTTTCAAAATTGATTAAAAATGAATCGGTATGTTTATTCTTTGCTTGTCAGTCATCTTAATTTAATTTAGTTTTTTCTAAAACGGAAAAAAAAACTTTTTTTCTTTTAATTTATCTTTTTATCTATATAACAATTATAATATATTTTTCAGAAAAAAAAAAATCAAATGATATGAGTAAAAAAATAAACGAAAATTTTTTATAATTTGAAATTGTTTTTTTATTTACTATTCGTTAAAAAAATCCAATATTCTATCTTTTCCTTATGTGAAAAAAATTAGTCTAAATTTAAAGGTTATTATTCGATCTTTTTTAATTACCAAAGGAAGAAGTGAAAAATATAAGCCAAGTAGAACAAAATAAATTGATAAGATCAAACAATTTGATTGAATAGATTGATAACATTCGAATGATTCTAAAAATGCTAAAAAGATTATTTGTTAAATTTATCATTTTTCTAGATATCATTATCATTATAATCAAAATAATACTTTTTTAAACATTTCTTTTTTATTTTTCAGTAAACTTCTTATTTTGTCTTTTGTGGTCATTGTTATTGCCATTATCATATTCATTATAACACCTTCATCAGTATTTCATTGTGTACGCTATGAGTAAGTTTTGAAAATTTTTTGAAAAGAATTAAAAATATGCGATAGATGATAATGAAAAAGAAGAGTTTTGTATTGACTCGAAAATTTTGATCATTTGTCAAAAAATAATATACTAAGGTTGCTAAATAGTTGGAAATATTTCGGAGAGGACTTATAGACTACTAATTTATGATGATAAAATTGATAATTCATAAATTCTAATTGTTGTTAATTGACGCTCTAATCAATTTTAACAATAAATAGTCTATTAATGAATTTACGTCTTTTCAATGTAAGTTTACTTAAATTTGATTCAAGAAAGAACTAGGTGATTTTTATATTTTATATTTTAATAATTGTTAATACTTACAAAATTAATTTAGACTGCCGAAGCCACCAAAGTTAGAAGGTATTTTAGCGGTGAATGATATATTAACTAAAGCAGATTATCTTCTAAAGCATAAAATTATTGGCCCAGAATCAATTCTTGTAGATAAAGGTTAGCGTTGTTGAAATATGCCAGAATTTGAATAGAATTTTAATTTTAAATTTTAATGGAATATTTGATTCCGAGTTTTAATGGAACATTTCGAGTAATTTCCTAGAGATTATTTATCAGTTACACTGTCAGTTTAGATTTTTCTGTTATTTTCTGATAAAGGAAATTTAGATTTTCAAATTTATCATTCTCCAATTTTTAAAATAGGAAGATTTCCTCTCTTTTTTTTGTGCCAATGAATCATTTTTTTTTTTTTTTTTGGAAATAATTTTTTACATTTTTATTCAAAATATTTCAAAAAAATATATATCTTAATATTATTGTAATTGTTATCATCAATTTATAATTAATATTATTATTTAATTTTTGATACCATTATTATTATTGATGAAGTCATCTCTTTTTTTCTTATTTAAGTGTCATTTATAGATGGTATTACGACAGGGACAGGAAAAGGAACGGTAATTAACATCAAAGATGAAAATATACAGAAAATTTTTAGATTTTCATCAATCGATCCTGATCAATGCGGTTACTTCTTATTTCATTCTAGAAAAAAAAAAAAACAAAAATTAATGATAAATTGTCGACATATAAGTATAGATTGAAATGCTAAGTCATTCGTCATTTCGTTTTTTGCAGATGAATGGAATTTCTAGAGTTTCAAAAATTTTCTTTTTAAATTTTCTTTTTTATCATCATTTGGCGGTTAAGTAATTAGCAAATTAAAATGGTATGTCATTAAAAAAAAAAAAAAAAAAAAATGCAACTTTCATAAATGCCCAAATAAATGAAGGAAATTTTTTTTTATTCATTAAAATCTATTCTTTTTTTTTTTCATTTAAATAAACTTTAACTTTTTTGGAATAAAATTTTTTAGCAATTATTTTATTTATTTAAGATGGTACATTTGATATGGAACCAAAATGTGGTCGACCGTTAGGTCTTCGTCGTTTAAATAATGAAACTATACTTGCCATCGATACTTATCTTGGCATTTTTTCCATTAATTTAGAAACAGGTAAAAAAATTTTTCTAAATGATTTTTCAATTATGCATTTGAATTTTTATGCAAATTTTTTTTTCTTTCTTTTTTTTTTTGAGTTTATTCATTACTGTTACTGTATATTATACTAGGTTAATAAAGAAATATGTATAAGTAAGCGCCTTTTAAAAGAACCCTTAAAATACCATTTGTTTCAGCATCCTTGTCGGTAGATGCCGCATATTCTTCTGAATTTCCATTTGTTGCATTTGGTTTGTGACTTCTAGAATATCTGTAACCTTTATATATTCTTTTAGGAATGTTATTGTATCTTGCATCGTCCATTCAGGTTTCTTTAACTTCTCCTTTATCAGATTGCCTAAGATGTAATTCGGCAATTTTCCCGTTATGGTAGTCCACAGCTGATTTGTCTCAATGTTTTCTCCTAATTCTTTCAATTGGGAAAGGATATTCAATAGTTCCCTGATTGATGCGACCACATTTCGATTCGACTTGTCCAATTTCTGTAATATGGTATATAACTCCATGATTCTTCTTTGTTTGTCACCGTATCGTTCCTTCAAATTCTTCATAGCAAGTATGTAATTTTCTTCATTGACAGCTAAATCGCTTATATGTTCTAATGCCTCTCCTTTCAAACATCCGAGTAGGTGCGCAAATTTTCTTGTAGCTGTCATATCTTTCCTTTTATCAATCGCTTCTTCGAATTGTGTTATAAACAGACTCCAAAGTTTTGGATTTCCGTCGAATTCCACACTCTTTATTTCTGGAGGTTTACTTGTTGTCACCAATTTTTCAAT
Organism: Onchocerca volvulus; assembly: GCA_000499405.2. NCBI lineage: Eukaryota > Metazoa > Nematoda > Chromadorea > Rhabditida > Onchocercidae > Onchocerca > Onchocerca volvulus. The sequence continues at coordinate 47,416 of HG738158.1, forward strand.
TAATTCAGTTAAGGACTTTCCTTGGTTTTCTTTTACGCCTGATTTTACGTCTGGTCCTTCATTTCTTGATTCTTCCTCACACAATAGATGGATCCGGTCTGTTTCTTCGATTAGGAAGGTTCGAACATAATGCATTTTGTGAGAGCTGCTAAATAAGCATTCTTCGGAGTTCAAATATGATTCATATAAATCGAATTCGTAATCTTCATCTTTGTTTTTAACAGACTGTAATGCTTCTTTCCATTCCTTTTCTAACGCATTTGTTTTGGAGATGATTCCTTCAATTATTTTTAGATGTCCATTCATGAGTGATC